>JANSTQ010089658.1:0-14492 GCA_026167885.1 Bergia puertoricense
GTGCTGGTACTCATTTATACAATTGAGTCGACTGAAGCAAGTCAAGTAAAGTACCTTACTCAAGGACACGACACAGTGGTCTGGCCGGAGTTCGAACTGACGGCCTTTCGGTTATACGAGTCAAGTACACTACCCACTCGACCACTTCGCCGATGTTTCATGTACATGTACCAAACATCAGGGCAAACCGTCAAAGAAAATGTTTGTGGAACTAGCCTCAGGGAAGTTAAGAATGTAGAATAAAACAAAGCCTAACGCATTCTTTTGTTTGATGATTTTTTAACAAGCATATGCTTGATGAATCTCAGTTAAGTTGTGTGGCTGGCGTCAGCGGGCAACTATTGCATTCGGATATTTTTCATCCGCTTAACATTATTTAAAAATATTCTCCGTAATTTTGTCATCAGTAATGGGATAAAATGTAGTTGACCACCTTAACATCTCACACATAAACCTCGTGAGCTCGTTTGCGGGTAACTTTTGCATTCGGATATTTTTCATCCGCTTAACATTATTTAAAAATAGTCTCCGTAAGTTTGTATTCAGTAATGGGATGAAATGTAGTTGACCACCTTAACATCTCACACATGCACCTCATGAGCTTGTTTGCCGTGCCAATTCTAGTTTTCTGGATGTTCATGAGGGAGGGAAAGACGGTGGCAATTTGTCATCATGGTCCACTTTGACGTCAGTCCTACCTGAATCTGAGTGGGATAAGGCATAAGTTGTTTGTCTTTTGTCAGTGGCGCAGCGGTCACGTCATTTGCGTGTTTGACTTGAAACCTAAGGTCATGAGCTCAACTGAAACCCGGCCAGTTTTGTGTCCTTGAACAAGGCATTTTGTTCGACTTGTTCTGCTGGAGGCTAACCTGCGGTGGATTAGAGTCCCGTCCAGCGGGAGTCACAGTCTTTCATCCGCTTAACATTACGGAAACCGGAAATAAGTTAAGTTCCGGTCGTATGAAGTAATTTAGTTTCTTTTAACAGTTGTATGCCGTAAAGTGTTTTCTTTTCGTTCAGTAGTCGTATTTAAATTTTAACTCTAATGAGAGTTAATGGCATTTCTTGAAGTGATATGGATAGCAGCAAAATAAGGATCCTTTGAAATATTCTTTCGCTTAAATTGTACTTAAAGATATATACTGAACTGTGTTGAAATAAATATATCAAGTAAGAGAAGCAAGTACTGAATAGCCCATTGTTTGAATTGCTACATGTCTGGAATTTTCGTATTTCGTCAGTCAAACGCGGCAGATTACTGAATGCGTGTCTTAATTCAGATGTAACCGATCACTATTTATACAAGTGTACATTTCGTGATTGTAACAGCACTAATCCAATCGCCGGAAGGATTGGCTCAGTTTGAAAATCTTTGAATTCATTCCTGAAAAAAATGTTGGGAAACCTGTCAATATCAAGCACAATTTATACTCTCATACAAACTCTTAATTACTAAATTATTTCCACTTGTCTTTAACCAGGCTGGTTGACCGTGGGATCTGAGCTCTCAAGCTCAAACTTCTCCAGCGAAGTGTTCAAGTCTCACTTCGTCAATTCTCCGGATGACTACCTGGTTGGCTGTACTCCAGAGATCGAACAACTTCGGCCCAAGTCCCCCGTCGGAAAACACAAAGGCGACCGAGGGCGAGGCGGAGGGCCGGGCCGAGGGGGCCGGGGTGGAAACATGGGACGTGGTGATGGGGGCCCTAGGGGGGGGCCCCGAGGAGGGCCTGGGATGGGTGGTCGTGGGGGCATGACGCGAGGAATGCGCGGCTTTACACCAAGATTGTGAGATCATATTTTAATGAGCTACGTGTAACTCTGGGTGTTTCTTCAGGTTTTAATGGCGGAACGGCGAAAAGATAAAACACAGTTCTTTCACACCCGTAGGAAATGCCTGTCACCCCACTATACCAACACAACAACTTATGTTTCAGTTAGCACAAAGCAATAATTTAACTAAAGTTTAGCGGCTTGGCCCAGCAGCTTCTCACTCCCTTCTCTCGTCTTACATTCATCACTGTCCCTTAATGTTTTCTCCCAGACCTCGGTCTCGTTGTTTTGATGTTTTAGCTGGTATACTATAATAAAAAATGGCATTTTTGGGGCTTGTTTCCTGTACTGTTGTCTCAGTACTTTGTCCATATTTGATGATCTCCAAACCAAGCAAAGCCGTAACGGGTTAGTGTCAGATGCCGGTACAATTTTCCCTTTCGTAAGCTATCGATGCCATTTATATCAGTCGCTGCGGCAATTCGAACAACAGCCATTCCCGTTTGCATGAAAAAGACGAAGTAATCTTAAAAGAAAAGGCTATGATTAAGAAAAGAAAATAATGAAACATAACAAAACGAAGAGAAACAGTATTAAAGAGTATTAAAAGGGCCTTTTCACGGCTGAATCGATATTCTCTTTTTCAGAAGTTACGTTATTAATCATCTTAATGTACTAAAATGCCAATGATCAATCACTTCTGCCAAGGTTTTGTGCATTTGTAACTGCAATCCAACTTAATCGCCGCCTAAAACAAACCATCCGCAGCATTTACCTGTTGAAAACTTAAATTGGCATATGAAAAGTGCCAGTTGATAAATATTTTAGCTTGAAACAGCTTTTTGTCAATAAATCCCTGAGTACATGCAAAGCCGTGAAACAACCACTTTAAACTCAGGACCACCAGAATAGCCATTTCCGAATTACGCTTTAATTCAAGTGAACAGTAACTTGAAGTCGAGAGCAGGTTCTAAGAAATACAGCAAATGTATGGGAACTTGGTACCTGACCAGGACATCGTGTTATTGTTTGTAGGAACTGAAGCGCAATTCGGAATTGGCCCATTAACAGTGCTTTCCACTACCACTACGCGAACAACTCAAGTCGTTGCCCCTCATTAATTTTTTACTGTGTTTATTTTACTCTATTGTTTGTATACTTATCGTTGCTCTTTGGTCGTAAAGTTGTGGCCTTGACCAAACGAACTCGTAAGTTGATGAAAGTCGGTGCAAGATTTCGACCTTCAAAAAGCTGGACAAAACGGACTTCTATAGTACTCTATAACTACAACAAACGTTTAAACGCAATTACAAAATTAATATTATTATTACTATTATTATTATTATTATTATTATTTCATTTATATGATGCTTTTCCAAACTTTCTACTCGGTCTGTATTCTATATCCAATCACTCAGTCTGCATTTTATTACCCGTCTGCTTTTTATACTATCCGATTATTTCCTTCCAAACGCTCGGACTAAAAATCCATAAAAACAGAGTAGTTTTAACACAATGTTCTTTCCAAATATCAAAATAACTTGTCCAAAAGATGATTTAAATGCCAGTTCAGGCCTTTTCGTTTTCCTCACCGAAAAGTATTAGCAGATGGTTGAATTTTAATTTAAGTTTTTGAACTTGCCGACATCTACAAGGGAATTTTTCTGATTACGCAGGTCACTTCCGCTGACTGTTAATTTGAATTGTATACAGAAGACGACAAATCGTTTCTCAAAAGAAGAAGATGAAAAAAAAGCACACTAACACAGCAACTAATCATCAATAGGATTCCTAAAATGTGTGCAACTCTACAACTGGTTTCGGCTCCATTAAATCCTAGTCCAGTTGCAGAAGCCACCCACCAAGTGAGCACAGTTACTGAATGACAATCAAAAATGAATTCTAACGGTTAAGGGCTCCGACAAAACACATCAGATATGAAAACAAACTCCAAGCAAACAAATAAGCGTATGCAAACAGAACGTAAACAAAAACTGCGCGTGCAACGAAAATAACGGACTAATGCAAACCGAAGCTAATATAAACTAAAACAAACCAGAAAATAAAATAAAACATACAACTTAAAATCGAGGTCATTTTGCGAGAATTCATTCCCAAAAGGAACACTTTACACCAACTATAGTAGTATAGAGGCTTGCATCGGGGACTTGCTCAGTTCTGGCCGTCCACCAGCGTATAAGAATGTAAATGTTCTGCCGTAAAACCGTAGCCCTCGAGAGAGAAAATTGTTCTGGTCATATCATGTGTTGGTCGCACATTCGGAAAGTTTATTTGTTTACACTGAAATAAATATGAAGCATTTCTGCTAAACAAAGAAATTTTCATATGTGCCACGTCGATCCTAAAGGCCAGCGCACGCTTGAAGAAACGGCTGTTTTTTTATATGCGCGGTGAAATTCTTGTAACGAAACCGTATCAAACATGTCAGCTATTTTTCTCACGGCCTCGCAAGGCAAAATTTTAAGGCAAATTTCACCGCACACGTGAGGAAAGTCGTGAGGAAACTCGTCAGGCTAAAAACTCGGTCGTTTCCTCAAAGTGTGCACCGCGTATATCGGCCTTTATCTCTCTTTCTTCACACGAATTTTACCGCACACGTGAGGAAATGGCTAAGCAAACGGCCACACAAGGCTCAAGAGCTCAGCCGTTTCCTCAAGTGTGAACATTTTGAAGCCTGTTATGTTTAAAATATATGTAATTTACTTCCGGACCAAATTAGAGCTGTCTGCAGCCGCAGGGCAGGTTTACTCTGTCTGGAACGCAGGCCTGTAAAATCCATTTCGGCACGAAGTAGTTTGCGCAACTTGCTGTCGTGTTTGTGGTCGGAAATACCTGTCAATACACTTTTTCAAAAAGAATAGACTTAATAACAACACTGAGGCTGAGATGGCCTAAAAATAAGAAGAAACTGAGGCTCAAGTTGTAAGACTTTTATATAACAAAAGGAAAGAAAAAAAAACTCAAGAAATCCGTTTTCTCGTTAAAATTACGCAGATGTATAACTTGTCATCTACTATAAAAGCTCTTTTAACCAGATTTTCAATAATTGAAAAAACGAATAATAACAAAATAATATTTTGAGGCTAAAATTGTGTGTATTTACTGGTTCTTATAAAATAAAGTGTATACGCTTCTTTTACGAGAGCACTAAACTTTTTCAGAACAATGAAGCTCGGATCGTCCAAAATTTAAGAACAATTTAACGGATCCACAACGATGTTTCAAAACTAAATTCTGAAATATGAAAATAAACATCACAGGTCCTCACTCGCACCCAGTCTTTTCTTGTTGGCCGAGAAGATGTGATATATTGGACGAGGGGGCTTGGAACGAGAGAGAGGCCGAGGCCCTGGTCCCCGTGCGCCATGTTTTCTCCTCGTCCAAGGTTCCCTCAAAGCACAACAATCCGAAAAACACCAACCGAAAACAACTAGGTACGAGTAGGCCACAGGCCACTGGTCCTCACCCTTAATTCGTTTTCATTTGTGTCTCGTTGCCGGAGTTACGCCCTTGGAGCGAGGCTTGGTATATTCTGGCCGAGGCTCATTTTTCTAAAGTTTGAGTTTGAAATAAAACTTTAGAACAATGAGCCTCGGCCAGAATATTTGGTTGTTGTAAAGGCCCGTTTACAGTAGCAACTTTTGATGCAATTTTTGTCGCGATTTCCATTGCAATTTTTCTCGCCCTTGCTCTGCAACTTAAAATAGCACATATAAACCACCTGCAGTTTCAGTGAATTTGAGTGCAAGAAAAAATGTTATGTTTAAAAGTTTCTCGAAATGTGATGCAATTTGGCGGTGAGAAGAATTGCAATGGAAATCGCGACAAAAATTGCATCAAAAATTGGTAGTGTAAACGGGCCTTAAGAAAACCGTGTAGTACGAATTTGCAATATATACAATACAATACGACACGATACGATACGATACGATACAATACGACACGACACGATATGATGCAATACAATACAGTATAAACACTGATTACAACACAATGCAATGCATTACAATACGATACCATACAATATAATATATTACAATACAAAGCAATACAATAGAATACAATAGAATACGACACGACACGACACGATACGATACGATATGATACGATACGATACGATACAATACGACACGATACGATACGATATGACACGATACAATACGACACGATACGATACGATATGATACGATACGATACGATACAATACGACACGATACGATACGATATGATACGATACGATACGATACAATACGACACGATACGATATGATACGACACAATACGACACGATACGATATGATACGATACGATACGATACAATACAATACGACACGATATGATACAATACAATACACTTATTACAACATAATCCAATGCAATTCATTACAATACAATACAACACTGCAATGCAATGCAAATCATTACAATACATCACAATACAATACAATATAGTACAATACAATATTATACTTCAGGGTTTTTCAGAGTTAATTACAATTCAAAAGGTGTATGTAACATATAGAATATTTAAGTATTACAAGGATAACCCCAATCCATACCCCAACACTAAGAATCTGATCGATTATTAAAGTGACGAAACAATTAAAATTTGATCATCATCATCAGAGACGATTAACTCTGACATGCTAGGGAATGAAAAAACCAAACTGGCTGAGCGGGACTCCGAAACGACGACACCGAGGAATGTGAGCAAGTGTGGATGGACGAGGTTTGGGATTGCTGGACTTGTCTTGGGTTGTTCTTGTTCTCCCTCAGCCACTGTGGTTGCCTCGGTAGCTCAGTTAGTTAGAGCGCCTGTCATGTCATCGCAGTGTCGTGAGTTCGAGTACATGTACCGCTTGTAGCAGTTTGTTTTATTTCATTCTCGGTTTCTCTTACTGACTTGCCTCTGGTTACCGGCCTAGCATGTCAGAATTAACCGTCTCAGATGATGATCACATTGATCGAAACACGCTCGTGTCCATTAATTAAAATTTGTGAATTAAAATACTAAGTTACAATATTTAAACTAATAATCGAGAGGGTTAAAATCTAACAACAAATGTCGAGAAGATGACTTTGGATTTTATGCTTAAAAGTGTTTGTGGATGCGCTAAATTTAATGTGATCTGGGATAGAGTTCGAGGGACAAACAGCGCGGTAATAAAAGGTTCTTGGTGCTGTAGTGCTCCTATAAAGACGAATTTTCAGTGGCTGCGCATTTCGAGTTTAGAGCATCCACTTATGTTGCCTCTTCTGATAAAATTCTCGGAAGTCAAACCATGTATTTGAATATTGCAACTGCGTTGCGGTATTGAGGTTTAAAGGAATCTAGCGCAGTTCTTGTAACACTGATGTGATGTGGTCAAATTTCCTGCAGTTGGTGATAACTTGAGCTGTAAGATTCTATACTGCTTGAAAAGTGGCCAGTCGTGGTTTCAATGTTTTGTTGTAAAGACCAGTAAATTTATTTATTTCCCAATACGGCCACCTTTCAATGATGAGGATTATTGGCCAGGACTAACGGTTTAACGTCCCTGTCCACGGACGGTGTGGCGAAAAAAGGTCCCGAAATAATTCAAGCCTCGGCAAGGACGGGGTTTGAACCCGGGACCTTGGATTGGCACTCAGAGATCTTACTGACTGAGCCAACCACGCACACTCTTACCTCAACTGTTTTTGTGCGCACAGTGAGAGGAATTGCTGAATCATTGGGAGTATTAGTCTCCTTGGCAGCCGTGCTTTGGCTTCGGGCCTATTCAAGACTTTCCTCACGATTTGCTTGTCATTCAAAAACTTGAAGTTAACACTTTTTAAATGCTAGAAGTGGAAAGAGAATTTCAAAATTGGAAAGCAGCGAAACTTTGAGAGATTTGTCTTAAAAAAACTGCGACATTGGCGAACTTTCCAACAACAACAAAGGTACAGAGAATGAGTGGCGAGTTTCATTTGCAAGTTTTCACGTCCATGCGAAATTGACCAAACATTCTCTTTCATTATTTCCTTTTTTAAAAACTTCGCCAATGACAATGTTGCTGTTCGCCATTGTGACAGTTCTTAAACTAAATCCCACAAACTTTCGCTTTTTACAAATTTTGACTTGCTCTTTACATGTCTGTCATTTAACACGAACTTTAAACTTCAAGTTTTAGTTTGACATACAATTCGTGATATAGATCTTGGAGGCTAAGGACGCGTTTGATTGACCTGTTTCAGAATAGGAACACATTTAGAAAACATCCTCTCGAAGCATCAAGCAATACAGTTATCAGAATTATGATACGCTTTAAACATACCGATTGAAAGGAATTATGAGTTTTCAAAAATGAACGAATGCAAATCCAGTAGAATAAAAGTTTCTTCACTAATAGTGCGGTACCAGGAACTGCAATTGCAAACCGATCGCGTGCTTCGGGTTTCCTGTTTGTACCTCTTCTAAACACGCATTCTGTCATATTGTTATATAGTTTGAAATTTTAGTCGTATGTCTAGCGATTTCAGAAACTTAACCGCAAATCTTTTCAAGGGGAAGCATGTCACCAAAAAAGAAAGCTTGAGCCTTGGGCGCTCGCTCAACCAACGCCCCTCCCCCCTCCCCTTCCCTCCTGCCACTTCTCCATGATCCTTTTCTTTTCAACCTGTTACTGATTTCGTTTCTCCGCACAAGATTCGTTCATTTCGATTACAGCTTTGCTCAAAGTGATCTGGCATCTCTTTAATTACCCGGATGGATTTTGGCATGCATGTCACACGGAATTCTCTAGATTGCGGTTATATTCGTTATTCAAGTAAACGTGCAGGAATCTTTAATAATATTAAAAATATTACCGCATAAACGGCAAAAGTGTAAACAAAAAACTATATTTTTTCAATAAAGCGTTTTTAGAAACGTTTAAAATTTTTACAAAGATTTCAGTTTTAATTGAATAACAATTGATAGAGTGATTTTTAGAGGAGAAGCACGGTCGGCTAGCCTCTTTTAAAACTGGGAAACTAATTTTGAAAAATACCTTTTCTGCGCGGGCAAGTAAGCTGAAATTCTGCTCTGACGAAGTGCTAACGCTCGAAATGTCAACTTTCAACCTGGCTAAAGGCGAAAGACATACCATATCAACATTGTTGATCAACGAAACATTTTGTTTTAAAATTGGTTGCGCTTGAGGACTTGCGGAAGCACAAACTTAAGTTTTTTATTATATAGATTATTTTATATATACTTTATTTATATTATGTTAAGCTTCCGGTCCCACTGTAACTGGCTAACGCTGTTGTGGCGACCCTGTCATGTTTATGTTATTAATTTATTCCCCTAATTTGTAAATATGTTGTTCCTTTCGTGGCGAAGCTAATAAAATAAAAATGTTGCGGGCCTGATAATTCCGCTGCGGGCACGGGTTTAAGTTCAACTTTGTTGCCAAAAAGTGTTCGTGAGTATAAAAAATATTCGGTTTAAAACAATCGGCTTTAATACTTTATTTTTTATACAGCTTTAGAACTTCCACAGCACAAAATGTGGACAGGGAAAGATGGAGCTTTGATAAACTTCTAGAACTCTCTATCATTAAAAAATGAATTTGAGCCTTTCTTCATACTTAAACAAGAAATGACAAGATACTGGTATAGGTGTCAATATTGTAAATTCTCGTTCAAGACGGTTTCATACTTTGAAACCTGATTTTTTTTATCTTTTAGCCCTTTCTTTAAAACGTCTTAAACACACTTCTCAGCCTTTAATAGGATTTAGACACCTCTTTGAATCTTTGTTTAGATAGATCTTTCTATTAGAACTAAATTAGAGGTTACGCAAGAGAGCCAGTTACAGTTTCATTATAGTAAATCCAATTTCTCAGTGAATAAAGTGTATATGTAGATTTATCGTTCGCATGCGAATGTTAATCCGCGAATGCTTTTCTAGAATAATCTCAGCTGTGATAGAACAAGGCTACCAAAATATTCCGAAGTGCATCGTGCAAATAAAAATTACTTTAAGAAAAGGTTACTTGAAATGGCTATCTGTGTTTAATTTGGGAGAGATTGATCAAGAATGTTGGTTTATAAAAATGTATATCTAGTAGTATCTTCACGTAAGCGAAGTGCTTCAGAGTTGCAGCGAGGTGTGGTAGGTTGCAACAGAGCGTTAAGTTCTGGTTTTTAAGACTAGTAGCCGTATAGCAAGCTTGTATATGAATAAGAAAATGTACGGGAAGCCGTCATATACAAAAAGATTTCAGTACATTTATAGAGTATAATAGCAGTCAAGGAACGATACACATTTATTGTATATACCCGCTGGTTCCTTCATTCAATCTTTTGTTATGAAGGAATTCAAATGAGCATTGTGAAAGTTAAAAAATCTGGAGCATTACTCTTGTAATAGTACAACAGCTGTCTTGCTCTGTCGTCACTTTTCATGCCCACATTAGAGTGCAGCTTATTTAAATCATTGATGGCATTCAATAAGAACACCGGCAAGTTCAAATAACTACGTCAATGCATGCTTTTCTGCTCTCATCAATTCTAATTCCTAATTGACCGTGATAAAGGATAGAGGTAGATTTCCTGAAGTACTCTGCACTATAAAAGTTCCAGTTTTCTTAACTATTAAATTTGCTCTTTAGGCAAGCTTTTTCTGTACTTTTAGCACCATATTCATTTTGTCACATCTTCCATAAAGAAATTGTGTCAACACACAATATTACGAAGGGGAAAGTTCAATCTGAAAAGAATCACTTCATCAGCAGACATGTGACACACATCCCTACTGATGAAGTGAAGAGCTACACAATGAAATACATTTTCCACATATTTGTTTTAAAAATTGGGAACGTCTTCTAACGAAGACCATTAGTTTCATTATGCACTTCTAACCAAATTTAAATTGTTTTCTTCCGAAAATTAGTTACGGAGTGGATATCCCTTACCATAGAGCAAACAGCTTGCATGAAGAGATGAATTCTGTATTGTTCGACTTCTTGAGACATGTTTGAGATAAAGATTAAACAGACCTTTTAAAAAACGATATGTTACAATGAATCAGTGATTATCAACGAAAAGGTGAAATTAAAAGGTTCACATAATAATAAGGCATAACTTGTGAAAACTATCTTTCAACGTGGAAATGATACCTTATTTCTTGACTTCAGAATTTTGAAATTTCAAAGCTTCAAGAAGAAATTCTTCAATTTAAACAGCTGCTTAAGAATATGTTGCTCACTAAAACCACCCACTTGACGCAGATCAAGATTTAAGGAAGGAACTGGAATAATAGAAACATTTTAGTTAAAAACTGAAGAAAACAATGCTGCAACAAAGCGTTCAGTGTAAGTTTTAAGTAAGAATAAGGAGAAAGAACTTGTAAATCGCGGATTCACACCTATGAATATTTCTTGTGTGATGAGCTACAGATGTTGTCCCAAATACAATGGCGAAGAAAACTAAAATTCAACAGAAGAATTAACCCCTCATGCAGGTATAAATAAAGAGGCGCATCTTTGGCCGGGCAATGGAAGTTTAAAACCTATATCTTTTAGTTAAAGCATAAGGAAATTTATCGTGAACTGATTTCAAAAACTGAAAGCATACCTTAAACATTTCTATTCAGCCGGTATATCCAATGTTGAAATGGAACGAAATTGCCTTTAAAAGTGACCAATACTACTAAATCGCGCAGTTTCATTACAGGTTGTCAACCAAAATTTGTACACAAACAAAATGTGTTTTAATATGAATATTACAGATAGCACCGATAACATACTTTGACTTCTGCAATGAATCTTGTGAAACAATCGAGCATTTCAGTGTTCACAGGTAGTATTACAGTCAAACCAGGTCAAGAGTTTCGCCCAAGAGTTTGCCGGAATTCATTCTTCATTCTTAAATCGCAAAACGGACTTCGCGAACCTAGACTCGATTTGAATAATTACATTGATTTGATTATTGAAGAAAATGATTACGATAGTATGGCTGTATGATCGAGTTATTAAAGCAAAAGAAGTTCGGGTTTGTCTAAAAAACTGTCGATTTTCTAATCTGGTTAGTTTTCGAGCTAACAATATGTTATTCGTGAGTGAAGCGTTTTGAGGAGGATGTGGCTGTGTGTACAAACTTGGAAAACCGCTCTCTATTTCAGTGCGAAAAGATGTAATATATTTTCAACAATGGTTTTTCAAAACCTGAAAGAACAAACGGAGTTGAGTGTGAGAAGTCCTTGTGTGGGTAAGGTTATCGAACATTTCCAGTTGGAGCAGCAACTTCTTTTAGTCTTGGCGGTGCCCACCGTATGTAATGAGCAACAACATTTTAGAAGCAATTGATATTGAAATGAACGAACGAACTACTCGAATTAGAAAATCAAGGGATTTTTCTAGAAAACCCATACATTTCTGGGTGAATTCCACACGGAGTCACGTAGACGCATTTGTTTAATAATCAAATCAAATTTAATCATTCAAATCGAGGCCAGGTTCGAGAAGTCTGTTTTGCGATTTAAATTTGAGAAGTTCGAATGAAGAATGAAATAAAATTTTGAACAACAAAACCAAATCTTGACTTTTGGGTGGAAGGCTTGAATTGCTTTGACTGTAAACGGCTCGAAAGTTTTCAAATAAGATCAGAATCCTAGGGTGAGTTTAGAGTTCTTTTGGTATATCAAAACCAGTAGTACATTCATGAAATTAAAGAAAAACATTTACTCATATTAAATTGGAAACTAATATACACTTCGTCACTTGTCGAATGAAAAAAATGACTCCAAAATAATTTTATCAAGTAAAATATTTTTTTTGAAAATGTATAAGCAAAAAATCTTAACATTAGTGAGAGCACTAGTAAAAACAAAAACAAATGTAATACTAATACATGAAGTAAACAGAAAACATAAACTGATCAAAAAGTTAAACTGTTGGAGCTCACATCGTTTCCTGCAAGTGACCCTTTTATGTTTCTAAATGTAGTACTTACTTGCGTGCATGAATTTTAAAGTTATTTTTTTCTACAAAACAGAGTTTCAAGTTTCTCAATGAGGGTGCCTTCAATTAACTGTATTTTGGAATGAGAATTATCAGAAAAACTTTGACCCTTTCAGTCGAGGAGTACAAACTGCATCTACTCATTGCTATGGTTGTGTTCCTCAAACAAAAAGCTATTGTTATGTGAGACGCTAATATGAATTTGAATATTCGCGCCACGTGATCTTCGGTCTTTCATAAATACCCATATTAGGTATTCGCCGTATTTGGTTAAAGGTTGCGCAAAGAGGCGGTAGTGAAATTAAGGAGGAACACAACTCCGTTTCATTATTTCACAAAGCTGAAATACACGTGCCCCTTCGGGTTTTTCAACTTTAAGTGTTTCACCATATTTGGGTGAAGGTAGCACAAAAGAAACAGTGAAATTAAAGACGAACGCAACACCATTTAATTGCTTACAAAGCTAAATTCGTAATACAGATTCTTACTTCAGATCAATCGGTTTATTTTTATTACTTCGAAAATTCGAATTCTTTCCAAATTTTTTCTATTTCGGAATCGAACGCACCTTAAATAAATGGAATATCCCAAAGTTTTGCTTTGTTCTTACCTACCATCTAGTGATATTTTAAGACCCTGCAAGACGGAAATAATTGAATTAGCGTCTTATTTCAGTTCAAGAAACATTCCCTGCTATCCCGCCACGAAATGCAAGCACACAAGAAAAGCGTTTCAAAACTAAATTATTAAGACTTTGCCAATCTTTGCTAAGATTCACTATGTAAATAGATTGAGAGGAGAATCTGGTTAAGATAATTCTCGAGGCCGTTTTCCACTTGTTTAAGAGGGAAACAAGGCCGTGACTAATTGAATTAATGGCTTTTTGGCAGCAATAATATTGAATACAGATTTCGAGTTGTTAAGTGTTTTGAGTGATTCAATCTTTCGAGTTCTGATCGTAATAGCGTAAAAATCGTTTCCTGAAGAAAAGCACGCAACGAATAGAGGTTTGGCAGTAAAGAAATACGAGTCAACAATTGGTTGTAGTAACGTCCTCGTGCACGACCTTAAAGTAAAGGCAAAATCATAACGAACTGGCTTATAGTTTCATATTGTCTTTAAAAAAAAACACCAGTACCAGAGATAATACGAATTCGTGAATCCAGTCTTCAAGTATTTAGTTAGGTCTAATGGATACACTTTATTTACCTGTGAAGCTATACCGGATATTTTTAATCTAAAACCATTTGCTATACCCTCTTCAACATTTCCGCTGATTTAACACGCCTGGTCAATCCGGTTATTCGTATAGGTTTCGCTGCCGGTTCAAGCTTGGTCGCACTCTCACGAACGCTTTTGGCGCGCGGCTATTTTTTGTTGCTCGATTCACGAACACTTTACTCGTACCTTTCCATAACTACGGAATTAACGTGAACCCCATATCCAAGACTTGAAGATACTGTTCAGATTGAGTGATGTTCTCAATTGATGGCGTATATCTCCGTTGTTACGTATGCGCATTGGAAGGCATAAACCTATACATAAATCAAAGCTTATAAAATTATCTAAGGAAACGTTTTCTGTGTATCTATTTATTTTTTAGATAAGAGGTTACAAGTTCGGTGTTTCTTGATTTGTTTTACCAATGACCACGGAGCCAGGGAGTTCTTGGGCTTTGTGGGGGGGGGGGGGGGGGGGGGGGGGGGGGGGGGGGGGGGGGGGGGGGGGGGGG
>JANSTQ010089769.1:0-14492 GCA_026167885.1 Bergia puertoricense
AAAACGCCAAAGGACAAGAGGTCCAACTTGGTCTATGGGATCAAGTGCGCGCACCCAGGCTGTGAAGATTCGTACGTTGGTGAAACCAAACAGACCCTCAAAGAGAGGGAGGGGGGGGGGTTGAGGTTTCGATTATCACACTTCGGCCAGTGATCATAACACCTGAAGAAGCCCGACGTTGCTAGGTGAAACGTGCGCTGTACACAAAAAAGATTCCAGGAATAGATTTACTTTTTTCACTATATAACCACTACTGGATGAGTAATCTTCACCAATTTCTATATATATATAAGGTTTTCCACCAGTTAGATGCAGGAAAGTTTAAAAACAAACGAGAGTTATCGGCAAACAACCTGAGTGCACAACAACTCACAATGGATTGTTACAAGCACACCTGTAAGGTCTGTTTTCGTACAAAGTAATTTTGCTCTCAATGGTATAAACACGTAATTACATGATTCTTCGAAAAATTAAGATTTAATTCACTTGTGTTTTCAATGTTTCCCGAAATTACCCTACATCACTTTGCGATTCGGACAATTTTTTTTAAATTTTGAAAACAAGCGTGAATTCCCTAGCCTCATGCGATTAACATATAAATACCAAAACCGCAATTTCATTCTTGCAGATAAAGAGCCTCCCAAGTCGATAGTCTGTCCCACGGATTTGAACCTTGTCTCCGATCAGAGGTTTACGACGGTGGTGCTGCCCGATGTTCGCTTTACAGATAACAATAAGGTGGTACGGGTTGACGCGACGGTGGAGAATGGGACCGAGCTTACCTGGGGCACCTATGACGCAGTATTCACAGCCTCTGATCCTTCAGGCAATAAAGCAGTGTGTGCATTCAAACTGAGAATATTCTGTAAGTTTTTTACCCGTCTATTTACCACTAACAAGATATGTAACCGATCGTTAATGGCTGGACATTTTGCAATTATTTTTAAATATTTAAGTCAGCTAATTTCTTATCGAATTCGTGATACCCTTTGAAAAATCGGTGTATATTACATTCTCCAATTTAAAATGTGGTACAAATACTTTTTATAAGAGTCAACAACATCGACCTCTACGGGAATGGTATCGTTCGATTCCACTAGTCAGCTGCATCGTTGCTAAGAGGACACTGCAATTTGCTGGCCACGCTCTGACGGCCACGGATCAGCCGATCTCGGAACTCATACTGTGGAAACCAAGCCAAAGCTCTGCAAAACTGTCTTGCGTAAAGACATTCTGCCACTATTCTGGCGCAACGAGGGCAGTAGCTCAACAGCTCCCTTCCTGAACTGATAAGAAAGGAGTAAACTTTAAAATTACATTTGATAGAGAGCTTTAACATTGTTTAGTTTTTACAAGTGTTGTTTTTCCGATGCTTTCAATTGCTGTCGATTGTATTGGTTTTTTGGCAAAGGAGCTCTAATCTTGATTTTTTATAACCTCATGCAGTAAATAAAGTTTTTTTTATCATTATTTATTATTAATACTATTATTTCAGTTAGTAGTTATTATTATTATTGTTGTTGTTATTTTCATTATTATTATTGTTGTTGTTATTACTATGTAGCAAAGATCTGCAAGATCGAGCCTCCAATCAACGGCAAGAAGTTCTGTGACAGCACTTCAAATGGTGGAATGACGTGCACCATCCAGTGTAAACCGGGATTCTCGCTGCTGAATTCGGGACCTCAGAAGTATGTTTGTTCGTCTAGTGGGGTATGGAGCAATGTGAGGTACATGAAGGGAGTACCAAAACTACCCGACTGTTCAAGTAAGAATTTTATCCTATTAGGCCGTTTAGACAACACTGAGAGTTTTTTCCTATTAGCACCTTTACAAAATTTGTAACATTTTTTTTTCAAAGCATCTGCAAATGAAACACCTTTAACGATCCGGTTAGCATCTTATTATTTAAACTAAGGCTTTAAAAATGAAAAACAAAAAACTATTAATAAATTATTATTATTACGTACGGCCCAGTGACATCTACCGAAAATGACACATTTAAAAAGTATTCTTATCGCTGAATAAAAATGGAAATGATAGAACGAATTACCGCGTTTTCATAGCTTCAGAGGATTTGATGGTGATAAATCCCCTGTGTATATAAATTGTATCCAACGATTTCCAAAGGAATACATAATAAATTAAAGACAGACAACTATTTGTAACTTTTTTTTAAAATTCAACGAAACGAAAAAAAATAGATTGCCCAACACTTGTCTGTTGGGGTGTTGCAACTAGCAACTTTACATCGAATTGCTGTTGGCATCCATACATTCAGGAATAACAAAAATATCTTGATTAATACTTGTTTGATTTTTAGATATTATTTAGGTTGTCTTCGTCTACATACTCTATATATTTTATGTCACAGGATTTTTCCGTCCTCACAAGATGAAACTGGATGGACAAGTTCGTTACCAAGTAGATAACTGTTATAGTTCTCAAACAGTGAAAGGAAACGAGGCTCTGATTATTGATGACTTCAAAAAAAACCTTCAGTTTTTTATCGGAGATAAATGCACTATTGAGAACGCAAGTATGGAGTGCCGACCGCCATCGGACACAAAAGCAAAGCGAAGAGCTACTTCAGAATCTCTTGTTGTCATATTTGCAGTTAACATGAAACTAGAACCAAAGGGAAACCTGTCTGCTTTAGACGCGTATGCAGAGAGGATAATTTCAACTATAAGAGAGAATCTCAACTCTGGCGAGCTTGATATCTTTGTTGGCAATGAAGTGTTGCGCGCAGACCGACGAGAGGGGCTGCAGATTATCCGTAAAGGACCCTTATGTTGCGATGGACAGATGTTTCGAGATGGAATTTGCAGTAAGTGGAAAATATTTATACCTTATTGGTTGTCGACATCCTATTCACCCAGGTCAAAATTACTGCTCAAATGCAGCATTTCTAAAGACTCTTTGATGCAAGTTGTTTTTAAAAATTTGCTTAGGATTTCTGGATTGCGTTGGTGTTGCTGTCAATTAAAGTATAAAATAAATCACTAAAAAACAGACTAGGGTAACTGTATCATTATCAGATCTCTGTAGGTTTCTTATCATCAGTGTCCCTATATAAGGCATCACAACAAGTAAAGTATTTGACATAAAGCAGTACTTTCTATAAGTTCAGCTGCCTTTACGCCTGTACGTTTAATACTGAAGCACCAAAGAAAATACAAATTCTGTCCACAACATGCGTGAAGACTTTGGCTTTGCCTTTGAAAGGTTCTCATAATAGTAATTCATCCCATTGCAACTTCACTTTACTGGTCTAACCAGCATTTTATGTAATTGGAGTTACCAATATCTCAAAATAACAATCTCTTTTTTCTTTTTTCATATCATTCATTTAAATTTTTTTTTAAAAATTATTGAAAAGTAATCTGATACACGGCAAAAGCTTGCATGCTTCTTTTTTAATTACTGAACTTTTTTAATTGCAACAATTTTGCGAAGTAAATTTTTAGCAAACACCAGTTTGTTGTAAGTATCTCGGTTTTCAGTATCGTTGACACATAGTTTTTACGTCACAGTCAAATGTCCCCCTGGCTATAAATACGACAAGTCAAACAGCACTTGCATGCCATGTGAGCCGGACAGCTACCAACGCAGAGAGGGTCAGACTAAATGCAACCGTTGTCCTGGCGAGACCTCCACGTGGAGAATGTATGGAGCGAAATCAAAGACCGATTGCAAAGGTAAGAAGTGTAAGTACAGTACTTATAATTATGCTAGCACGCCGGAGGGTAATAAAGACGTTAATATTAGTATTTTCTCTCTTTAGCGCGAACAGCAAACCGCGGCCCGCAGTTTACGGTTTGGAGTTTGTGAGATGTTCCTACTTGGTACTAAAGATTCGGGCTTAGTGTATTACCAAAGCATCACGAGAGTTAAGGAAAACAAGAAGGCAGCTGAGCGATTCTATACACACCTACTTGAATTATAAAATATATCTATTATTTCGTAAAAAAAATGGTAGAAGGAAAGTGTCAATAAAGGAGCTAAGACACGAAAGAGGTAAACGTGAACTTTGAACAGTGAAAAACTCCGCATTATTTCGCTTACCTCGACACAGTTGGAGACAATGTTCACTAGGTTGATATGTGAGCTTCGAATGTCAAACAGCGCGGCAAGAGGGGAGTCAAGTGACATCTTGACGTTTGACATTAGTGGGAATGGAGAAAAAATTCAATATTAATGTCACAAATACTGAACTTATCTTTTTATATTTCATCTCTTCCTACCCTGTCCAGGAAAACAACAAATCTCATATAACTCCATAACCGAATAGGCAATAGATCAGGTTTTGGAGACATTTTCTCTTACGTCATTCACTTACATCAGTCCTTCCTCTTATTTGAAGGAAGGGGGGGGGGGGGGAGTAGAGGAGGTTAAGAAGTGCAAATTATAGCCCGATTTCCGATGTCACGAATTTTCGTTCAGTAAGGAGTACGAGAAAGTAGAAAAGCTTTCTAGCAACTAATTGTTTTATTTCTAATTTTTAATTCAGATAATTTTTAGTAGAAAGCGTTTCTCACTTCGTATCCGCAGGTAACACATTGCCAGTGTATTCAAACAACCATGTGGGCCACTCCACAAGAAGCCAAAAATTTGAAACGTATAAGCGTGGAATTTTTTATTTATTTTACTCTATCTTTTTTTGCCAATTCAACAACTTTGGTTATTGTATATTTGGTAAAAGTTGTTCAAGTCATGAAAACAAGTGTTCAGAATTGAAATAACGAATAATTTTGGTCACCATCGCTAGAAAAGTCCGAAAATACGGACCATAGAGAGTAATTAACTTTGGTGTTTTCTAGTTCGTCTTTAGTTTATACAAACTGTTTTTTGCTACATATGAACAATTCATAGCATAGCTTCTTTCTTGGAAGAATAGTCTTCATGGATAATCATCTCAGACGGAGCGAGTTTAGAAAGATCTTGAGAACACTGGGGGGTCTTGGAAGCAGTTGAAAATTTCCTAGTAGGCTATAAAAGGTAAAAAAATGTGCACGGCAATTTTGAGTTAAAGCTAAATCCTTTCCCGAGCCAAGTGGCTCATAAGGCCGGATCTTTTCTCCGGTTTCCCGCTTAGTGTTAAGCGGATGAGAGTCTGTGACTCCCCCTGGACAGGACACTAATCCATCGCAGGTTAGCTCCTAGCAGAAGCTGGTACTCATTTACATTGCTGAGGATCGACTGGAGCAAGTCGAGTAAAGTGCCTTGCTCAAGGACACAACACAGTGGCCAAGCCGGGGATTTGAACTCACGACCTTCAGCTTACGAGTCAGACACACTAACCACTCGACCACAAGTGTTTTACTCAAGGACACAACACAGTGGCCAGGCCGGGGATTTGAACTTACGACCTTCAGGTTACAAGTCAGACACGCTAACCACTCGACCACTGCGTCAAATTTAATTATCATGAAGCAAATATCATTATTAAATTTGATTTATCTTGCCTTGCCTTGCCTTGCCTTACTTTGCCTTGCTTTGCCCAACCTTGCCCTGCCTTGCCTTACTTTGCCTTGCTTTGCCCAACCTTGCCCTACCTTGCCTTGCCTTACCTTGCTTTGTTTTGCCAAACTTTACCTTGCCTTGACTTGCCTTACATTACCTTACCTTACCTTGCTTTGCCTTACCTTGCCTCACCTTGCCTTGCCTTGTTTTGCTGTGCCTTACCTTACCTTACCTTACCTTGCTTTGCCTTGCCTTGCTTTGCCTTACTTTGCCTTGCTTTGCCTTACCTTCCCGTGCCTTGCTTTTCCTTGCCTTGCTTTGCCTTACCTTACCTTGCCTTACCTTGCCTTACCTTATCTTACCTTAACTTGCCTTACCTTACCTTGCCTTGCCTTGCCTTACCTTACCCTACCTTGCCTTGCTTTGCTTTGCTTTGCCTTACCTTACCTTACCTTGCTTTGCCTTGCTTTGCCTTACCTTAGCTTACCCTGCCTTGCCTTGCCTTACCTTACCTTACCTGACCTGACCTGACCTGACCTGATCTGACCTGACCTTACCTTACCTTACCTTGCCTTGCCTTGCCTTACCTTATCTTGCCTTGCCTTACCCTCATAAACGGTTTTCAATGAATTCAACCATTAACTGGTGCTTACTATCAATAACTCATTTCCATTTCACGCAGAGTGCAAAGACAAAAAGGGCGCAACAGGCCGTGGTTTGTGTAAGTCATGGTTGTCAAGTAAAGGGAAATATTGTAACCGAGACCAGGAGGCAATGTACGAACTATGCCCAAAATCTTGTGGCGTATGTGGTGAGTTCGGAGTTACGTCTTAAAATATTTAAGAAATATGTGCATGACAATATTTCTGATATTTTAATGAACTTTTCCTGACTTTAAATGGCAGCTATCTTTATAAGATCCTAATAAACATTGCCATGTCTTGATAGAATTTCGTCACAAGTAAAGATCTAAATAGATCTAAATTTAATTTAGTAGAATCAAACTGCCCTCACCTATGCTCTGATTTAATGCGAATGTTTTCAAAGAGTGAACAAATTGTTTATGATTATCTCATTAATGCTAAAATGTAGTCATTAAACAAAAGTTCACGAGGCAGAACTATATCAGAACTGAACTAATTTCGTGTCAAACTGAATTGTTTATTATCGTCACAGGGATTTCTGAGAACCTGGTTCAAGATTAAATGACAATGGTAATATCTAAACAAGTGAAAACTAACGATAAAAACCGACATTTCGGTGTCATAATGAAAACATTGTCAAAGTAACTGTGTACAGAAAATTAAATACAAGCAGTTTCATCGATAATGGGGAGGGGGCAAAGGAACGCGTTAAGGGAGCAAGAGAGCGAAAATAAATTGGAAAACAGGGATCCAGGGAACGTGCTGAAATTTGAAAAACGGGAACAGGGGAACACAGACCCCTGGGAGACCCTCAGTGTAGTCTCCCTCACAGCCGTTCTTCCGGCTCGTCACCAGTGCTTCCTCCTCACAAGAGAGGAAGCACTGGTGACGAGCAGAAAAAACGGCTGCGAGGGAGACTATCATTTTAGTAGCAAGCAATCGTTTTCTAACTTGCTGATGCGCTTTGGTGGTTGTTCTAAGTTATGCACATGCATATCAATATAACTGACTCCGAAGAGGAAGCAAGACTACACGCGTTTAAGAACAAACTTTATAAGAACACCCAGACTGAGATTTGCCCAAAAATATAAGAACACGCTAATAACTGAAGTTAATGATTTCAGTATTTCATTGAATTTTACAGTTCGTGATTACGTTCCAACCAAAACGGTTACATCAACTTCAATAAAAACATAACATTCAGTTAACACTAGATGTATGTGTATTTCGTTTTCTACATCTAATCTAATGTGTGCAAAAATCTGGAAATAAGAACAATTTAACTCTATTCAGACTTGGGGGGGGGGGGGGGGCTGAAAGTGCCCGCGCCAATTTTCAACCTTTCTAGCGAAAGAATCATTTCATGTACAAGGCCAGGATCTTGTGACTTTTCCAGAATTTATCGACAAACATTTTAGTGTGTCAAACTTGTGTTCACTAATTATCCCATTTCCATAGCAACCCTTTTTTGAATGACAAGTCATCCTTTTTTCCTTCCATTTTCAGAACTATCTTTGGTTATTCGAATTTTTCTCATTTTATGTGTTTGCATTTTGTGAATTTTGCTTTTTGTAATTCATCCCAACAAATTTCCAGTCATTTTACGTTAATTAGGACACTTTTTGACGTCATTAAAAATCCAAGATAGCCGCCAGACAATTTGAAGATGGCGGATTTATGACGTCATATGACGTCATAGCTGACAAAACAATATATCAATAAGTTTGCTTTCACTTAATGTTTTACCATGGCAAATTTAGTATTAATACCTTTAATAGTTTTGGAGTTATAAGCCGCGTGCACTTTCAGCCCCTCCCTCCCCCAGGAACACCAAAAAAGCCCAGTCTGAATAGGGTTAAGAACAATTTTAAGGCTGAAATCGCCAAAAATTAAGAACAATTCATCCTCAGCCAAAATTTACTGGTTCTTATAAAAAGAATAGCGTGTAGTCCTTGCAATGGGCGAAAGTTTCAACTAAAACAAATAGTCAATATCCCGGGGTTAAGGTATAATGTTTTGATAAATCTACTGAAAAGTACTCATCACCTAAGGAGGCGGAATTAAGCTCTCATTAGCCCTTTCGCGGTTCCTGAAAAGTAACCATGCTTTTGTCTGCCATTCGCGGCGAAGGTTGTCTTGGCATTAATACAAACCCTGCGTGCCTTTGACGTACAAATCAGTGATATTTTATGCTTACCAGTTTCACATCTCTAACAATGTAAGGTCAACGTTCGCGGTGCCAGATAAAGGCTTGATTGCTTTTCAGGAACCGTGAAAAGAGCTATTTGTCAAATTCCTGCTCACTGATAACAACCCCTACCCCCATACGATTTATATTTATAGTTGTATAATATAGCAAAATAACAACAGAAACAAAAACAAAAAGAACAACACTTTTTTAACAGGGTACGTGGTTGTCGAGTCTGAGTGCATTATCTTACAGGTCCAAAAGCAAATACGTCACTTACAAGGACTGATCACAATGATTACTCCAGAACAGCAACAATTCTGGTCCCCGTCCTGATTGTAGTTATCATTCTGTGCGTAGTATTGGCTCGGTGTATATATGTCAGAAGGTGCGTACAATTATACCAAAACAAGCAAGTTCTCCTTCATGGCCAGCATGAAGTGCAATAGAGTCTCGTGTATTTAGAGACTTATTTAGTCATACTAGTATCAGTTTCAACTTAACACACTTTTGAATTATTATTGTATGTCTTCTACACAAAGACTGTGAATTGTTTAATTACTTTGTATGTTTAAACCTCAAATGTTTGACATTTTATTTTATATATTCATTTATTTATTTATTAGCTTCACCAAAGCTGACTGTTAGGATTTGGTGGGGATAGCAGCTACCCAAACTACTGGGGACCTGTTCACCGTTTTGCCACTTAAAAACCCACATATTTTAAAAAGACCCGTTTTATTGACCAGTAAGAACTGGTTGAAGAAAAACATCTCTGTCCTTGCTTATGTGAAATTAGTTTTGAATCTGACGGATAAAAGCTTTACAAGCTTGGTGGTGACTAGAGTTGTGCAACCCTCCCACAAATCCAGAACAATTCCTTATCAATACAAACAGAGACAACAGAGACAATAGGGACAATAGAGACAATAGGGACAATAAGAACAATATGAACAATAGAGACAATAGGGACAATAGAGACAATAGAGATAATATGGACAATAGGAACAATAGGAACAATAGGAACAATATGGACAATAGAGACAATAGGGACAATAGGAACAATAGGGACAATAGAGACAATAGGAACAATAGGAACAATAGGAACAATAGGGACAATAGAAACAATAGGGACAATAGGAACAATATGAACAATAGAGACAATATGGACAATAGGGACAATAGAGGCAATAGAGACAATAGGTACAATAGATACAATAGGGACAATAGAGATAATAGGGACAATAGAGACAATAGAAACAGGACGAAGCCTATCATTTTTTGTGTGTTTTAGTTTTTTCGTTTTCGATATCCGGCTCTGCTTTTAAGTGTTGTTACTGTCAAAGTTTTTGAGTAAAATGAAAGTTTTTTCATTTAATACGACACTATACATCTATTGTAATGTACACATCCACCCAATAGATAATTACCATAGAGGCGATTGCCCTAACTCAAATAATATGAGCAAAAACTTTTGATAAATTGTAGGATAAACGGGGAACGGAAATGTCTCCATGGGTCAATGACAAAACAGGAAGTAGCAGAAACTGAGCAACTGGATTGTGGCGATCAAAATGGAACCCCTGTCTCCCTGGCGGACATAGAGAGAAAGGTTACGACACAAAGCACCCATTCACAGACTGATACGGATTCTAGCATGATCCAGCTGAAAAGCCGTATTGGAGAGGGCCAGCATTACAAATCAGCTGACGAAGCATTACTGCCTTTAAGGCGAGCAGAAATCCATAGCAAGTTTTGTGAAAGCTGTGAAGCAACTTTGGTGTAGTTTTGTCTACATGTGTCAGGGTCAATACAGGAAAATCAATAGCCGTCGTTGCATGGTTTTTGAAATATTTATTCTATGGCAAAATGTGTGATAACCAAAACAGTGGAAAACCGTTTGCTGCACGCCACTACCTAACGGAAGGTACCAATAATGAAGACCACTTGTTGAATCTTTAACATAAAAAATGTTCATATTTTTGAAGAAGCTCGGACAAATATTAAAATGAGTAGCATGGATGATCTAGTTGGTCATCTTTCGTTACAGAAGTAGCAAAATTGTTCTTGTCCTCTTTTATTAATTAATGTTTCTCGCCAATTTGTATATACTATAGTGGATGTGAAATACACAGATTTCATGGCTAAAACACGCTAAATCCGAATCTTTTTGCCGATAATTTAAAAAGGAAATAAAGGATGAAGTTCGAAGGAGACGAGAGTGATACATACCTCTTATTAACCGAGTGCGAGGTCCGTACCGTAACTTACAGACCCGAGTTTTTTTCCATTTTTATGAGGAAAAAAACGAGGTCCGTAACTTCAGTACGGATCGAGCAAGGAGGTTAATAAAATATTTATTATATGGCTCCCTTGTTCTTTTTTGTAAGGGAGAACGACTTTCACATACTTATTCTTGTTGGCTTGTGTACCTCAAAAAGTGCGCGAAAATTCCCGCGCTTTTTATTGGAACACGTCGTGCACATGTCATAATGTTAGTTGCCGATTCAGTTCGAGTGGAATGGCCATTGATATTTTGTTTCGTCGTATTCAATTTGTTTTATCAGCAGTTGTTCGACTCTTTTCGGTTGATGAGGTTTTTTAGACGTTTGACATCCCAAGGAGGACTTATACAGATAATTTGGATGAAAGGACAAAAACGAACTAGAGACTAATTGAGCAGGATGCACAAGATTGACTGAAACGACAAATCAGATATAAGTTGGAAACAAGGTTAGAATATTTGCCAACTATTACAATTGAATAGTTGCAAAACGTTCTTATATAGCTTATCATTTTTTCCAAATTTGATCAGTCTTAATCAAGGCAATGTGATGAACAACATTTATTCGACTAAAGAAATTCGTTGTCGATCGTTCTGTTTAGCTGACGTAAAGTTGAGCGCGATTTGAACTGTAATAAAATGCTTTTTCGGATAAAATAAAGGTTTCACAGTTAATTTTCTTTTCGAATGACATTTATGTTTTATCATTTCTTTAGATTTCGAGAAAATTTGTGGTAGTAAAGAAGGCTTTCTTTGCTCACTAATCTTCTAGAGGCATTCCAACAAATGAGTGACTTGGGCCACTGAGCAGAGCATTATTAAATTTCACACGATTGTCAAGAGGTTTCTGTCTCGAGTTTATTTCTTCAGCATTTCTTTGGAGCGGGAAAATAGAGACAAAGAAGCTTGCCATGTGTCTTGTTGTTTATGCCGAATTTTTTGCCTGTTTTTCTTTGCAGGACTAGTCATTATGTGAAAGATGAAAGATCGTCCTCCGATTCGGCGACTTCAGTAATGTTTTCCGTCTCGGTGTTTACTTCTGGAAAAAGTTTAATTTTCGAAATTAGGCAAGTCTTCTTCACCGTCACTGTAGTCGTCAAAATTACGGACTTGAACACTATGTAGTTGAGTAATATTCTCGGTCATTTTGTACAATTTTGTCGTGCAATAAAACAAAACAAACACAGCTTTCCGTGAGGTCCGTAACCAGGTCCGTACGTAAGTTATGGACCTCGAATTGACCAATCACAGATCGCGAAATTACTCAGCCATATAATAATTGTTTGATATTTAAGTCTAATTGAATCATCCTCCTCGTAAAGACAGTTTAGCATGGGAGGAGGGAGAGGGGGAGGGGAGGTGTAACAATTTACTTCAATTTATTCCACGCGTTTACTTTATTATTCGGCGCTGGGGTATTAACATATGATCTTGTCGATCTTTTAACGAAAGCACAAACTTTATGGTGGAGCTTTTCCGGTATAGAACCTTATATATAATTATATAACGCCGAAATTTGCTTTCGGTTCGATCTTGTAAGCCGCGTCTTTAAAATTCAGCATTACTAAGCTGCAATGTTTACAATTAGTCAGTTAGTTACACAACACACAGATTAGTGATATCTGAGCGAAATGAGATGGTGCTATGCACCTTTTTACAATATTGACATTGCGTAGAATGTGTGGTGTAACAGTATATAATGTTAACTAAAGGATTAATTCAACAAACGTTTGTAAACTGCAACAAGATAACCACTCGAGGTTTCTAGACCTCATGATTATGAAATATATACAAGTTTAATAGCAATTGCTTTGGTCTCATAATTATCATATATAAGTACTGTCATTCGTGAAAACAAAAATGAAGCAGAGAACAAAAGAAAATCATTGGAATGGCAACGTCCTTTGCTGATTAAAGTTCCGACTACCTTTTTCCAAAGGATTACGAGATCGTTAACATGCCATGATAGCAAACAATAAGTATCCAATCATCCAACATTTTATGTTGAACATCTTTGCTATGCAGTAATGTTCGAGTTTAGTTCGTTAGTTCAACGAAGCAAAGTAGATAAAGAATGTAGGGTCACGTGTTTTGTTTGGATTTGTAACAAACTATTCCCCGGTCTTTGAGAGAAAAAAAGTTCTTGTATTCTTGCAATTCTTACACCATTTAACGGTAGCTATATCACACGCTTTTTTAATAAGAACAACTTTATAAGAACAATGAGGAGCAAATTGGCCAAAATATAAGAACAATTTAAGAACAAGCTCAGGCTGAGGCTCGATAACTATGAAAAATTTTCAGGTAGAAACTTAACAATGCAGTAAAAAAAAAAGATTCACGGTGTTTCTCATTTATGTATCAGAATGAAATCATTGTCCCAAATAATACATGTAGCACTGAAGTTCCTCAGTTACAATCTCGAGGGGTACAATACATGTATGGTGCGAGGCGTTTTGTTTTCAAAATTCCTTGTTTCTATTTTGTTTTTTATTAAATTCAAACCGCTCATAGAAATATGAACAAATTAAGAATAATTTGAGGCTGAAGTTGCAAAAAAATTAAGATCGATGAGCCTCGGAAAAATTTACTGGTTATTATGAAAGAAAAAGCGTGTATACTATTTGAACACAAGTTTTGAAAATCAACTGCTCTTTTTTCTGCATTGGCGAGTAAGTTAAAATGTGGTTTCATCAAAGAGGTTTAATGCGGTATGTCAATCGCCACATGGCTGGGTATAAAGCTGGCATTTCAAGCATCAGGGCCTTACTCTCGATATCCGTCAGCTCCATGGAGAAAGAATACCACCTCATTCCTCGTTAATCAAACCACGTATTAGAGTATTTTGAGTTTTACATAATATTTTTATAGCTTATTACAGCCTATAAGGCTCTCCATAAAACAGAACGTTATATTAAATTAAAATAATGCATGACGTACAAAAACCTTTATTTTGGTTTTCGTAGGGTACTTTTAATACTTAAGAAATGTAGTTGTTGAAAGATGGATAGATTTTAACTCATTCTAATTACTTTGTCGTTATGATGAGATGAGATTGAATGAAATGAAAATATCAACTTCGTAACTTGTGGGAAGGGTGATTTCATTTGGGTCAGCAAAGAACACTGATAGAATATAGGCCATTTGAATTTATATTTTCCATATAAATTAATATTGGTATTAGGACTGAATGGAGTCCTACCCGGTCTGTAACTATTCGAGTGATTAAACGACTGATTGAAGCTATAACAATTTCCCGAAAGTTAGAGAGAGTTAAGCGAGCCACTGGTATATAAAATATGAAATTAAAATCTTAAAGGAAAAAAAATTATCAACTAAACTGTTTAAACTGGACATGCCTATATATTTTGTTGTGTCTCAATAAAACTTACTTGACTTAAAATCCATTTCTTATTATGAACTGTTTCTGTAGGGGGTAAAATTTTCCATTTTGTCATTTTGGCCACAGTTTATCAGAGATAAATTCTTGCTAATCATTGTATATTAATGTTGCTGATTGGTCAGAGAGCCAAGTTGTGAATGGTTAATTCTACTTATCTATTACAGGGTCTCGTAACTGGACCGTGTGCGATTAAAGATTTGCTGACAGGTAATAAATGATGACGTCGTCTATTTTATGAGTCAATGAGTCATGAGTCACGAGTCATGAGTCAATGAGTCAACTGGAAAAAAATGGTAATGCATTTATTTCAGGTAACTCTCGAATGCAAACACAAAGACGTCATTTATTGTACGTTCTTCAGACTAATGACGGTTTAGCCTCGGTCGGTCTCTCCGCACGGGCGATGGGAAACGTTTGTTACGAGTCGCGTATCGCTGAGATGTTTAACCCTATTCAGACTGGGGGGGGGGTGGGGGGGTCGCAACGCGCCTCCTGGGATTTTAAAGA
>JANSTQ010089991.1:0-12133 GCA_026167885.1 Bergia puertoricense
TAGGGGGAGGGCAGTAGTGTGAAAAAGGCCTCACTTGTGATGGGAACTAGTTGCAGTTACTGTCATGAGTCATCATTGTAAAAGTAAAGTCAGTATCATTATTATTGCTAAGAAATTATTTCATCTAACAATAAAGAAGCATGATGCATGCAAGTGCATGATAGCTAAGCTAAATCCTTTCCCAAGCCACATGGCTTATAAGGCCGGTGTTATCTCCAGTTTCTGTAGTGTTAAGCTGATGAGTGTCTGTGACTCTCCCTGGACAGAACACTAATCCATCGCAGGTTTCCGCGAGTAGAAGTTGGTACTCATTCAAACAGCTGAGCTGACTGGAGCAAGTCAAGTATAGAACTCTGCTCAAAGATACAACACAGACCTGGGCTTTCAACGTGTGGCCTATAGGTTGCCACAGAACTGCTGCTGACATTACAAAGGAGAAAAAAGAAATGATCCAATGATCCTTATGTATGGGTTCACTGTAAAGTAATCATATTTAATTTTCTTACTGTATCTTTTTGGTCCATCTTCAAAACACAAGGTTAGTGTAAGGGTTGCATCATCTTCAAAGAATTCTGAGACAAATGAGTCCCACCATAAGTTGTCACTATCCTGGAAGGAAGACTGGTCAATGAAATGCAATGATTAAAACATGTTCTGAATGTTTTTTAAGTAAATATTTCAAAAATAATTTACACCTAACACTTCTACTCTACAAGAATATAAGATGAATGAATAAATGGTCATTACGAGATGGGTTTTCAAAAAATAATTCAAGAGTTACGTAGTTTTGTAGTTTTGATGAGAAGTATATTTTATTTATGTACTATCTTCACAATGTAAGTTGTAGTTTGAATATTCAACAGTTCAGAGAACTCAGAGAAATTTTTGTTTTAGAGGAACTGGTGAACATATTCTAAAGCTATGGGAGTTTTTTTTTATCAGAGGAGCTACAAGTTGATGCAAATCAGTGCAAGTTTTGACCTTCAAAGTAATGTTCAACTTGTGTTTCACTTGGCCACTGATGAAAAACTTGCACTGAGCACACTCAAAGTTGATGGAAGTCAATGTAAGACCATGAAGTCTGTAAAAATTGTTGGCCAATCAAAACGCAAGTGATTTGCATTTCCAATTTGCCTGCAGGGCTTAAAGCTATGGAAATTTTGAGGTTCTGAAATTGCTGAAAATGCATCCAAATTCGTCAATTAAGATATAGCATTTTTTACTCTTTTCTCATTTTAAAGAAAATTGTCAATCAGACTGTGTGTTTTCAAAACCATCTCCCAATGACCAAAAGATGTCATAGAACACCAGGTTTCAGACATCAGCTTGTACACAGTTCTGACAATATTTTCATAGGACAAGTTTGATATACTAATAAACTGTATCCAAGATGTCACGTCCTGAATTTCAGGAGTGTCTTTTGGTTATCTTTTCCTTAATCAACACAAACTTGCTTGACAGAAATATTTGACTCACTAAAGAATTTTGTAAATGACTGCCCATTATCCTTGTATTAATCCCACCCCTCCCCCCTGATACACAATTGTCCATCACCAAGCAAATTTTTGACACAGTTTCAGACTTGTTTTACGAGTACTTGAGGGAATATTCAGGCAGCTGGTATTTTTGCTAATAGCTGTCAGTCTTAGTAGACTGTTTTTTAACTTTTTTAATGTAGATGATATTTCACACATTTGTTTGATTTCTAAAGAATGTATGTTTTCTAAAGATTTGCTAAAAAGAATGCCAAACCCACCACTTTTTACCAGGTCAATTCCTGGCAGTGGGTTGGCTTACAGTTCAGGAAACCCTGACGAAACTTCGCAAAGTAAACAAATTTCCTGTCAGTCTGAGACGAAGATATCACGAATTATAAAGCTGGTTGCTTGTTTCAAACGTACTGTGACATAAACAAATGTTTATCTCAAGACTTCGAATTAAATAACGTGTATTTCCACTTTTAAAAAATTATTCAAAGCCTTCAACTCGTGTGAGATGGAGAGCATTCAGATTAGCATTTGCAATCGATGCCCTAACTGATTCAATTATCGTCATCAGGTGATAGCTTGGTTGTCGTGGGCTCTCAACGTTTGGCGAGTTTACGACCAATATTTCAGTACACCCACGAAAAAATCTAGTTCGCAAAACGCCCCTGGGGTGCTTAGAACCTTCACTAATTAGTTCATTTGGTGGAACACCCGGTGGAAGTAGACCGTTGATGGTCGCTTTTTGCTCTGCGCGCTGTCATGAATGGTTTGTGATAAGATAAACATATAAACAGCAAGCCTCTCTCAGCACCACTGCAAACTCACTCTTTCGATAGGGCATTTTTTCTTCACATATCCAGGAATGTCGATCCTTACCTCTGTTCGGTGCTGCAAACGCTTGTTCAGCTCATAGATTCTGATATCTGGGTGCGTATAATACGGTGTGTGTCGCCTGTGTTGAACAACAAAATGCGATCGTTTGTGAGACGGCTTACAAACATAAAACTCGCTCAAGCTGAAAGAGGTGTTACGATAAAATTTCATCTCCACAAGTTCTAGTGTAACTTTTCGCACGATACACACTTGACACAATATATATCATTACACACACCAAGAAAGAAACTGATGAGATAGGAAGTATTGAATGGTTCAGTGAACACAACGGAAGGCCCTTTTGGGGCAAAGTGAGCGTTTCATAGAGCCGTTAAAAAGTATATGAAGAGAAAAGGATTTAGTTCTTACAAGGCATCCATTTATATGAGATCACATTACCCCGTGGAAAAACCAGGACTCGATAGAGGAACGCTGGGCATATTTCGCTTCCCGATCGCGATCAGTTCAAACTCCGCGTCTTTGCGAGGCGACTCGGGAGCAAGATCTTGACAAGGCAGTCACTTTCTATTCTGTAAGAAACGAGCACAAAGCGAGCTCATTAGAATAACAATACAAAGCCAACATGTTCGACTCGCGCATCAAATCATAAACAGCAACTGCAGACCAACCTTTCCCATTCATGTTTGGAACAGTTTTAACACTCGTTGGTTTGTTCAACAAAGGCTTCAATCTAGCAAAACATAAGAGGTCACCATTCTAACAACAAGGTTTTCCAAAGAGCGAAAAAAGATGAGTTCAAAAATAAAACTTTGATCTGAATTGGACCGATTAGTTTCTCCGTTGTTTTGGACAAAACGCGCCAATGTCTTTCAAGGAAACTCCAAGAATACTGAACAATTTAATAACGTCTTTGGTACGTCTATTCTGCAAATCTAGTATACTTTCTTAAGTCTGAAATTAAGAAAATTATCATTTTGATCGTCTACAACTGAAATGCCTTTGAAATTGCCTAAACAACTTATAATAATAAATCGAATTAAAATGGCAAGTTCCAAATGTCACATGGCGCGTTAAAAACAACATACAGAATTGCTCTAAAGTTGATTTCATCGCATACTATCTACTTACCAAACAGCGTTTCTTCTGCTGTTCTTCCCATTCCAACAAGTAAGATACAAAATCAAAACTGTTTCATACGTGCAGATCCATCTTCGTCTTTTCTTGTTAACCAAAACTTGAAAGAGCCCTTCACCCACTCCTGGTCGAAACTGGAGAACATTATCATGCGGGGGCGAAATAAGTTAAATTTTAATGTTCTGTAGCTTTTCAGCCCCATGTCACTCAACAGTCAACAACTTTTGTACGCCAACATATGAAAAGTAATTTAAATCTATTTTTAACGACAATATTTGGAAATCGTAGAGAACCAGAGTTTGCGACACCGACAAGTATTAAAGAGCAAATACTCCGTATTGTGCACATTCAACTTCTCTTTAAAGCTAATATAAAATCCGTGAAATCTTGCTCCCTTTCCTCTGGACGACTGGGTACGAGTGAGCGACCGACCTTAACTTTTTATCGTCAAATCGCTAACCCTATATTTTTTTTTAATGCCATTTTGCTTTACTTTTCAGCTTTCTCTGAATGAAAAAGTTTTCAAAAATTCAACAACAAACAGCTGGTTTCAACAGTTGTTTTAAAAACTGAAACTTTTTCCCAAGGAACCGAGTATACTCTCACATTCAGATCAGATTACTCCTACTGGTCTTCCAGGCTGTGGCATGAAAATGGAATTTTGCTTTTTTAAAAATTTGGTTACGATCACGGTAACATGTTGACAAAAAATAAATTAATAATACCGACCGACAGACCCTAATTTTTCAAGGGGGCAGGGGGGAGCCTGAGTACAGATGATTCCCTTTTCCGTCGACAATTTTGAAAAAAAAAATATAACTAGAAGTTACCAAAGGTAATGGGAGTGCCACGAGTAACTATTATAGGTGAAAAGCATTTTAAAAGGATAATTATGGATATATCACATCATACGGTGAACAGATCATTACAGGTATGAAAAATTTCAGTGGTGCAAGAAAGGTTATATGGTCATAGTGGATCAGGTTTTTGGTACCTGCTTCTTACATCAAACCTACCTATGGCATTTACTACTTTGCATTGCATTTGTGAAAATCTTTTACCAGTCAAATTTTACAAGTTTAATGGCCTTTTATTTCCCAACTGGCATACTTTACTGTTAGTGTTCTGGCCTTAATTGCATACATAAAATAAACTTAATAATAATAGCAATAATAATAATAACGACAACAATTAATAATAATGGCTTCACTTGTAGCATTTCATTTGTCAGAGCTCTTCATCAACATATATTACAAGAGACTGGACAAACTTTTCCAGAAGTGCGCAATCCGAGATTTTCAGTAAAAGTATCTGATTTTTATGCTCATCATGATAAAATTTGTTACGGCAAAAATTTTATATTTTTTTCATTAAAAATGATATCATTAATTGAGACACCAAACTCGCGTTTGGAGGCATTTTACATGAAACTAATTGGGTATAACTTTGGTACTTTACCGACTGGTGTGGGGAAATGGGGTATCTCAGATTACACTCTTAAAAGGTCCTGCTGCTCAACGCAGATCGGACTGACTACAACTACCTTGGTATGGGAAATTAAATCCCCGTGAAATAAAATTTAAACTGTGAAATACACATTAATTTTAACGAAATTAATTTGTAGTAGCGTGACTTCAGTGCTACTGTTTTTTGGACTTAATTTTTCTGAAAGCTTTTTCTTTTTTAAATAAAAGTAACTGCAACTACAGCTGCACCGCTGATTCAATGATGGGAAACAGCAGAAACCATCCCTCTAAACCCTGCACCGAGACTAGCTAATTAACTATTGGCTTGTTTTACTTCTGCATTTAACGGAGTGACGTGAGAACCGTACTCAGAAAAACTTCGTTGTAGTTTTCAAGTGTGTAGCAAAGTTTCAGACAATACTTCATGATTTATTTGAGCATGTTAAAAACAGCAGCCGTGTCTCTCTCGTTCAAAAATCATTACTTTCCTTCCGAACGCTCAGATTAAAACTCCACGAAAGACAAAGTGCTTGTGGGCACTTTCATTTTCTTCACCGAGAGACAGAAGCAGACGGTTGAAGTTTTAATTCGAGTTTTTGAGCTTGCCGTTTGCAATTTTGAACGAAATTCTTTTGATTACGGTCACTACCGTTCTCGCGTCTTTTTTTTGCCGTTGAGTGTGAGAGACTTGGAGCGCTGCCTTTGTCACAAGCAGTAAAACAGATTCTACGTATTAGGGGCCGACCATTTAATTTTTGAGGGGGGAAGGTGATTTTCGGTAAGCATGAATTTTTTTCGCAGCACTAAGTACTGTTCAAGAATTTTTTCCCATTCCATCCCATAATTATCTATTTGTTTGTGTATGCGTTTACTGCGTGAAGAGACTTTTTATTTCAAAATCACCCTCTCCCCTCCTCAAGAATTAAATGGCGGGCCTTTGATCGTGTTTCAAACGTTTTGAAGCTGAGATTTAAAATGTTAAACTTCGTGTTAATTTTGATCCCTCGAATAAACTAATTTACCTTTTCCGTTCACGTTATTTCACTTGCATAAATTTACTGTTCGTTTCTGATGCCCTATATAGCAAGGTAACGTAACAGTTCACTATCTTAAATAATGAATAAAACTTACTGTGGATAGAAATATTTTGGTCCCATAGTTAACGTACACTTCAACAGTCTTATTTGAACTCCTCAACCTATCCCTACATCAACCACATTTGTTGTAGTTTCCTCAAAGTTGCAATCCACAACAAATAAATAAACCCGGGCTTTTGTGACAAAATCTTTTTGATCTAAACCTCACATCTACCAATGCAGTTTAAACGATAAAGCGACTTTCGTTTGACCTCGAAAAACTCCTTCGCTACATTTTTGCTTTTTGTTTCATCTGCCAATGCGAGGAAAGATAAAAACAACACTTTAGTGGTCTTTAGTCAAGCTAGCCGAGTTTACAAAGGGCTTACAAACTACAGCTGCTCGTCTATAGTCGATTAATACGACACTTTATTAGTTGTGTACAGAATCTTGTTCGGACGACAAATCCAAATCCAGAAAAACGTAACGTCATATGAACAAAATCCAATATCCAATAAGAAGGCACGCGCGTTCGGAGAACCAATCAAAACTCCAGAAAATTGGTTCGCGTTGGGTTTGCCTGTTTTCGTTTCAAGGTCAACTGAGAATCGCTCTATTTCAACCAATAACACGTTTTTGCATAAAGTCAGTGCGATGGCAGCATTTCTTATATAGTTATAGAATATCAAAGAACTGGTTTTGCCAAACCTCTAACTGCATGCTACGATCAATTACAGTACTTTTCTTTCTTTTTATTAGAACTTTTAAAATACCCTAACATTTCCTAAGGTACCTGATCATTTATAAGAGCTTGCTTAGGGTCATTATACTCGAATATTACCCAGTCATTGTACGCGAATTTTTACTGTATTGTACTTAGATTTGTCGAACTCTAGTGTGAGTCATCGACGCTAACAGGGGATATTGGGGTATTGTAGTATCTTTAATTTAAGAATAAGGATTAGAATAAGAATAAGAGCAAGAATAAGAATACTCGAGAATATGAATATGCATAGGATTTGGAATAGGAATAAGAATATGAGAAACCAAAACTTTTTATATTTCTTGTCTTATACGCTCGTTTTTATCCATTCTGCAAATACAGTGTTTTTAAAAGATTTTCATGATCAAATATTTTCATATGGGAGAGTGTTTCATCTAAAGCGTAATTAACTACTGTTTGTTGAATAAGACGACCTCGCTGAGATCATAACCGGTTACGCCAAATGATTCGCCTTCCGCATCGAGAAATTTTCCTCCACACAACTGAACATCGGGGACTGACTGTTGGAACTTGAGTTCAAACTGGAACACAATACAAAACAATGTTATTGCACGATATCACAAAGCATCGTCAGGGGCTGTAACCGGACAATGTTAATGTATGATATCACCAAATATTATTTGGGCTGGCATGACACCAGACAAATTGCTGCATGATATCACCAAGTATTATCCGGATCTGACACCGTAGATAATGTTACTGCATGATATAACTAAGCATTATCAGGTCGACACCAGAGAACATTACTGCATTATATCACCAAGTATTATCAGGGCCGGCCAGACACCAGACAATGTTACTGTTTGATATAATAAAGTATTGTTAGGGCTGGCACGACACCAGATAATTTACTCCATGATATCACCAAGTATTATCAGGATCTGACACCGTAGACAGTGTTACTGCATGATATCACTAAGCATCATCAAGGCCAGCCTTACACTGGACAATGTTTCTGTGAGATATCACAAAGTATTATTATGATCATGCACCTGGCCCGGCACCAGTCTTTCTGGAGCCGTTTGTTGAAAAGCGAGATAAATTTAAATCTTGTTGAAGGACAAGTTTATACCAAATTTCTTAATTTTAGTACTTAAAACTCCATTAATAAAGGCGAGTCAAAGACAACTTGCAAAGATGAAGGTTTGGGCCGGGTTCTTCCCATCACTTTGATAAGCGCATCCATGGTTTTTTTTCAACAGCATAAAGAATCAGTGACCAGAAAAACTATTGGCTTTTATTTTTAGTTGAGCAAGTATTAATCACCTCTCTCTCTCTTACAATGTGTCCTATCTATTGCTGTTAATCTTTAGGTATTCTAAGTTTGACGTTTACAAGAGCAAATGTGGTCGTGCTATTTTTATAATACAACCATCTAATTTTCTTTAAAAAGCTCGGGAGACCGAGATAGAAGTTGATTAAAATCCAGGGCCCATTACACGGTCCAACTGGCGGCAAGCATACTGAACTGTTTACTACTACCTTTTAAAACACAATACTCACTGTTGGATTATCATCTGTCGTCAGTTTCCAGACCCTCAGAAAGGAATCTTCTGATACCGACAGCAGCTGCAACACAAACAGCAACGTAGAATAATTATTGCAATCAGCTCTTTCAGTCTCAGTTTATTGACACATATCTTTTAAAGTGAAAGCTGGCAACACTGATTTTAGCAATACTTCAAGCTTCAAAATCTTGAGCAGCAGAACTAATTCTGCTATATAAATGTAAACGACTTGAACACTTTATTATACTTGCTATATAAAATATTGAATTATAATAATAATAATAATTATTATTATTATTATACAATGAAAGATTGTTACAAAGGAACAGGTTAACACAAAAAAGTTATTAATTTTTTGACTCTGTGTGATCATTTAAAGTTTATGAGCTTTCAACTCAACTGGAGTCTTGTTCACAGTTATTACTATTATTATAGACAAGCTAGCTCTTATTAACTGGCTATTCACTCATCTATCCATATTTCTATACAAATTATAAATAAATGTCTGACTGTCTGTGTCTGTTTGTCTGATGTTTATCTTCCTATCTGCTTTTATAAAATGGTGCCGATAATATGTGTGATGATTGGCTACCTAACGTTTATTGACATCCAATGTGAAGAATGCTCACATGACCAGTGTCTGTTCAAAAAGGCTTTCATAATTATTTTGCAGAAATGTTGGCAGAAAGGTTTTACATCAGAAATGTACACTCTTGTAGACCTGTGAAAGAACAATCAAGGAGCTGGAAAAAGCACTCTGTGTTGCTTCTTCTATACACTCTTTCGTGTGTTTTTTTTATCTTCCCACACTCTCGAAATTACAGGTGGAGATCCAGCTCTTACATTTTATCTATCCATCCATTCTAACTATCTCTCAATCCATTGATCGGTCTTTCTGTCAATCAATTTGTTTGTCTATCTACTTGTCTAGATTTACCCATATTGATATTCACATGCCTACCCTCCCTAAAGCCTTTATGTCTGTCTAACTATGTGTCTTTTTAGTTTTTGTCTTAAATTCTTAACACACATTCAATTGGTAAAGTTTCAGCATCCTCAATATAGATTTATTATCAATATTACTAATACTGTTATTAATATTATCATTGCATGTTGTATCTGACAAAATTTTTCATTGGTGAGTGTAATCTCAACTAAACTTAACACACGCACACCATGAGCCATCCACAAACTTACACATACAAACATTGTATCTAGATGTCAATGCAAGTGTCAAAGCGCTCTCAGTACATTTAGAAAATAGAAGCGATAGTAAACGCACTCTGATTTGCTGCAGTTGTGTGCTCTAAAACTGGATAGAGCCACGGATTACGTCATGTCACGTAAGCATAACTTCCCGTGTACGGTAAGAACAAACTTTTCAAGGTCAAATAAATCATTTTTAAAATGTCAAATTGCTTAAATGTTCTTAGATGATCTATTTTCTAAAAGGAATAAAACAGTGTCGCGTGTGGCTCTATACAAGAATAGAACATGGTGTGACATAGTAGGACACTCGAAAAGCAGAAAGAAAACTCGTCTTTGCCTCGTTTTCTCTCAACACGTTTCTCGTGTCCTACTATATGACACTCCATGTTCTATTCTTGTATAGAGCCATGCGCGATACTGTTTTATTCCTTTAGTAATCTCTCTGCAACATCACAGTTTGTTTAGATTCATCAAACTCTCTACAGATTTCTCTATACTACAATTTTGGAACCTGAATGAAGTGATGTTTACTAAAATATTCAGCGATTTTTGTGAAATATATATACAGCAAAATAAGTGGTAATGTACTTATTTAAATACATATATAAATGTTGCATTGCAAGATCAAAACAGTGGAAAAATTGTACACAAACAACACTACGATGGATTTTTTCAATTAAAGTTACAACTAAATTGTTCATTGCTCAACAAGCCACATAAAGTTGAAACAACTTCTTATTTCCAGTTGTTGAATACAATGGCTCAGGGTTCTTCCCCTAGTCCCAATCTAAAATTTAAGGACTTTTTGAGGACTTTTCATGGTCCAGTAATGTCACTTTTATGGACCCACAGTACAAGCATGTTGCACCCAAATACAAGAAAAAGCATCCTAAAATCTAGCAAAGTCGCCTCTGATTTAAATGATGGACTGCAAAACAAAGCTTGGTCTATTTATTAATATATTGAAGGAACTGAGTGTCTTTTGCACAGAAATTCTCATTTGCACACAACTGACATATACAACATTTTAATTTGTCGAGCAAAAAATACAAACTTCAAAGTCAGGCATAACAAGATGAATTTTAAGGACTTTTCATGGACTTCTGCATTTTTTCAGGTTTTTTAAGGACTTTTGAGTACTTAAATTTTGAATACGGAAATTTTCACGGTTTTCAAGGACCTGTATGAACCCTGATGACTACAGGTTCATTTTTACAGTGTTAGCCAGCATTATTTTGGTGTCGAGTATACATATATATATCAGCAAGATCCTAACTTACGACAACACACAGAGTTGTGAATTGGTACATGCATCTGTTGTCATTTTAATCAGCAGCAATTACGAATCTGAAACTGGACTATTCTGACTTTCCTTAGCAGACGTCATAGTGAAATAGGCCAATTAATACTAACCAATCCTGCATCAGGTGCTACATCTATTGAGTTAATCCATCTGGCATGCCCACAGGCTTCAATGAGAGGTCGGCCCGACGATGCAGTGAATACCCGGATGTGACCCGTGCCATATCCACCAATAATCCACTCACTTGTCAGGCACAGAGCAGAGCAGGGAAACCTGCAACATTTGAATTGGTCCACAATAGAGTTACCACAAACAGATAAGCTAAAAATGAAAAATATTACAATAAAACCAAGAAACCCACATGTAATTAAGCTCTATAGAATATTATTTAATATATTATCAATATCTGCAAAAGTTTTTTCATTTTGTTTTCTAGATCTGGATCAGAATGAACATATTTGTAAGCACTTCCTAATCTTCCACAATTTCAGTCATTAGGTCCCTTGTAATAGTTTTTGTTTTAAAATATGTACTATTGAAATACAGTTCTGTCAGTAGTACTTTTAAATATTGAGATCTAAGCTAGATTTTATTATAAATTAATCTAATTATTTCTATATCTTACATTGCTGGTTACCAGTTAATACCAGTGAATTTCTAACTTGTATTATATCCACATGTGAATCAATAGAAATCAATGAAATTACAAACCACACCAAACTTATTGTTGAATCCCAAAAACTGGTGAAAGGTGCCTTGTTCAAAGTTTTATAAATGGTCATAACTTTGTTAAATTTAATGCAATTTGAATGAAACTTTTGCAAATAATATGTGATTTGTCTTGACTGGTGTGTGTAACTGCAGTTGTAATATATAAATGGCATATGAAAGGATAATGAAACAATTCTTGAGTTCATCTTTTTCATCACATTTGATGAGCCCTTTGATAATACATGCACCCTAAATTATTTCCATGATACATTTAAATTATAAATGTGTAGACTAGTTAACTTCTAGCATGAGAAAGGGAAGTCCTTTGATTTTATACATAACATTTGGACTCTGAGAGTCGCATGAGTACAGACAATAGGGTTCAAGGCTCCTTCCAAGGTTTATCTCTGGTCAGTTTTTTTAAAAAACAAACCATAACACTGAGATTACCCTAGGTACTCTTTTTGAGAAGGGCATGGATTGGGTTCTTTTAAATTCCCCAATAGAAACTTGAGAGACAAGTTAATGTCCCCAATAGCCCACGGTAGGGAGTATCGGCACCTCCCCACCAGGCTTGATATGGAGAAATAAATGCACTGTTGCAACAAGACAATCTTTTAT
>JANSTQ010089992.1:0-14491 GCA_026167885.1 Bergia puertoricense
ATCCTAAGATTTCCATTACTGGCAAAAGTTTAAAAATGTACTTAGAAATTTGCAGAGTATATTTTGCGTTAGCTATTACGGGTTGTTCTTATCTTATTCTTACACTGCAAATTTCTTGATCCTGGAGCAGCGACAATCGCTCGAACATTTAATACATTTTGTCTTAACAAGGACAAGCTCGTCTTTTCCCGTGGTTTTCATTGAGCAACTGTTCTTACAGGAGCAAGTTACGGTCAATAAAATTATAATGAAATAGTCATTAGCGGCATGAAAATATTCAAAAAGTTCTAACATTGAATAAACAAACAGCGGGGCTTCTGTTTGGCGCGGCGTTCAGATCTGCGGAGTGCTAAAATTAAACGGACAATACAAAGGAAACATTCAATAATCTCCACATGCGACCGCTTGTTTGACACCTTTTTTGATTGACAACCAAATTACGATCCCAGTCTCCCAAGCCTTGATACTGCCCCTTTAAAACTTCGTATCAATCTTGAAAATCGCAACAAACATCTTCTGAGTAAATTTATAACGTTCTTTTCATTGATTGTAAGCTTCCGAAAGTATGTATGAAAATAGAGTAAATAGTTGACTCGAGCTATCTCGAACCCTTGATAACTCGAGCTCCTTTGCGCTGAAATTCACCTAAAGAGATGATGTGGCATGTTTAAAGTTGTGGAATTATAATTCCCAGATTCTTACGTATGCGTTTTAACCCAACCTCTATGGGATTTGTCGGTCTGAAATGTAAGAGCTAATAGCGTGTGAACTCACAATCTGTTTAATTAGTCCACAAAGTATATTTTGTTAATTAATTAGCTTATAATCCACCATCTTGAATTCATGTCCACCGTCTTGGAGTTTTTAATTAAGTCAGAAAATAGAAAAAAATTTGCAAGTTGTTAAAATATAAGAAATGGTCTTATGTCAGCTAGATCTATGATTTTGATGGAAAACGCCGTACTAAATTACCTTTATGTGAAAAAATTGGCTTTTTCATAAAATGTCAATCAAAAATACTATTGCTATGACAATTAAGTAAAAATGCTACGTACTTGTTGTACAGGACGATGTCAGGTTTCCACACGTACTTGGGGTCGATATTGATAGATTTTATACCTTCATAACTGGAGGAATTCCACGTTAGCCATGGATCAGACCATTTCTTAAACGCAAGGGACACTGATATGATTAGATACTGAACTTTCAGAGATGGTTGCAATATGCATGGTTACAGGTTTTCTAACTAAATTGTGAAATCAAAGAACAATCACCAACATTGTTTAAGATAGTAAAAGTATTCTTTTTTGTTAGTGGTGAAGATATTGCAGAGTAACCAAAAACCTTTTACAGACATTTGTAAGGTAGTATCGAAATCTTGCTTAGCTAAAGAGGTGGGAAAGGAGTGAATAAAGCCACAGAACTGTCCTCAAAATTTGATTCTTAGTTTGCAATGTCTAAAAAAGGATAGCAAACTAAAAATCGGATGTATGTTTTCAAAAAAATAAGGTGTTCTTTAAAAACAGACAGTACTAATAGTTAAGAAATCTTTGAGAATGGACACTCTCCCAAGTAAGGATATGGAAAATTTATCACTAGCTTTCTAGATCAAGTTTTGCATAATTTTATGGGTGGTGTAATTTCTAGTAAACTGAAACATTTATGTCTATAACTGAAATGAAACACTCTTCGTGTCTGGTACAACATTTTTTGATACTACAGTCATTTGAGACAACTAAATCTTGTTTCAACCAAGGGCTATATGTGGATCAAACTTACTTGTCTAACCCACACTTGGCTTGTAAGCAACTGTTTTTTCATATCCTATGAAAGAAATAACATAACACTGTTTTAACAAACATTAAATTTTCGTAAGTGTGCTTGTAATACAGACATTACGGTATGTCGAGACACCACATTCTTGAAAATTAAAAGACTGACCATGTCTTCAAAAAACTCTAAATTGAAAACGGCATTTCCTGCCATTTGAGGACGCTTTTGATCAGCAATAATAAATCCCAACAAAAATAGAGCTTGCATTTAGCGTCCAAATGGCAATGGGTAAAAATGGCGTGCACAATGTTTCATACTTGGTTCAAAAAAATATCATGAAGTGTACTAAAGGATATTTCGATATATATGATCAAAACCATAAGAAATATCGATGTTAACAGTGACCTGTTACGATCGGATGCCACCAGAGACAAGTGCAAGATAATCGATAAAGAAAAACCCACGACACCCTGTCTTGTTACATCCTGCATGTCAAAGTTAACCTCTCTGGTAAAAAAGTTAACCTCTGGTAATGATCATATGAGAAGTCATAAATTTACGTAACTTACCAACTCAATCAACTCGCTATAAGCAATACCAAAATGTACTGTTATCGCGTCTACAGATTTCAGTATTGGGCGACTTGCCGGATTGTATTCAGTAAATAGGTCTTTTATCAACCTGTTCTCTGGCTTTCTGAAATTTTTCTTTTCTTTACTCCCTAGAAAATAGATTAAAACGATTTTTGATGAGATGAGAATCATCTAATATAAAAGAAAGAAATTGTTTATAGTACGCTTTTATGTTGTAAACTCTGCCAAAGATAAGTTCGAAGACGTTTTGGTATCCAAACCCTAAAAGCAAGCCTAACTCTCAAATCTAACACACCCTGATAATAAAAATAAATCAAAATAAAGTCATTTTCTTTTTATGGATAGTCTGATACAGTTGCCAAAACAAATAATTATGATGGTTTGTCACTTCATATTTCTATCCAATGTCAATGAAATATTTTAAGTAAATATGAAGTCACATGACATCATGATATCATGAAGTGTTAGAAGCACACTGTTTGGTGTGTTTCCAGACCTTTAACAATCTAATTTATATATTTTTACACAGCAGCATTATTTTTAACTGTTGATTAATGAGAAAAAAATTCCTAGAATAATTCAAATAATAGATTTTACTGAGGAGGAAGAGAAGGGGCAGAAAGTTTAAGACTATCCCCTTTTAACTTGAATTCTGCACCAGAGTTGTAGGATTGCGATGTTTAAAACATTAATAATTTTAAACTATTCTTCGGTTGCTTGTGACGTCACCACCTTATGCCCTGAATCTCCACTGCAAGTTTCTAACATTTATTATAACGTCATATGTCAACTGATTATGTCATATGCTTGCCTTTTTGTCTGTAATTGATTTAGATTAATGAAAACACTGTACCAACTTGTTAATTTTTTTCCCATACAAATAGAAACAAGAACAACAAAGGAAACAATTTTTAAAGTTAAAATCCCAGATTTATTCATATGCACAAATTCAATCTGGAAGCCATAAATTTGGTGAATATTTGCTTTGAGATTAACGGCTTTAACTAACACGAACAAAGTTCCATGTACGGCACGACGATTAGAATCGGGCCAAAACTACAAAGACCTGTTGAAAACATATTGTGGCTTGTGATATTAAAAAACATTCAAATGGTGGCGAGGAAGGTATTGGATAGGTTCATTTGTGGTCTATTTGTGTTGAGTTAAAGATCAGTTCACTTCTTTTATGACTTTTTAAAATATCTCTCACCTGGCAACTCAAGAGTTACAAGAGAGATGTTTAACTTAAAACACATGGGTCCATTTTTTTCAGTATCTCTCAACTGGCGACTCAAGAGTTACAAGAGAGATGTTTAACTTAAAACACATGGGTTCATTTTTTGGGCTTTATCACTTGTTTGCCAACGTATTCTATTTTCGGAATTTAAGAATAAGACAGCTATATAAAATTTGCCTGGGCGATCAGTGTTTGTAATGAAAAATAACAGAAATTGTCTGCATTTCATCTGGATATGCATTTAGAGCATGCCGTGCGTGGCTATTAAATATTTCAGTTGTCTGCGGCGGCCTTCACCAGAGTAAAATGTGAAACAAAAGATACAGTCATAGAAGACTAAAAAACAGGGCTTATCAAGTAATTAATTAGAGTTGTTCTGGTCCCAGAGAGGAAAGTTTTAAAACAATTTTTGCGGGTAGATTTAATACACCCTTAGTGTCAAACATTTTAGAGGGCAAACTATTTTGTGAAGATATTGTTTCTCTATGATTTTTTAATTAGGCATCACAAAACGTAAACTTTTTATTGCAATTATTTTTCTTTGGAATCCCTAGCGTGCAAAAGGTAAACATTTATTATTTGACATAATTAAAACAAAAATTGCTTTTCTTTGACATGATTGAGACAAGATTAAATTTTACCATACAAAAATGTTTAGAAACGTTTTTAACTTCAAAATGCAAGCGAAGCTAGTTGTTATTGCTATCACGAACTGAAAGAAGACTGCTTATATCTTCAAATTTACCACAAACGTTCTAGAAGGAGCCTGAACTACAAAACATATTAATTTCAGTACATCCCATTCCGAAAGAAATCTTTTTGGATGTACAAACCAGCTACTAGAGCAGTTTTGAATACCTCTGTTAACACATTTGTACATAAAACTGTTTTGCGAATTCTAAGAAACTACCAGAGATTATTCCAAAAACGTTTTAGGGTAATTACGTTTGTAGAAATATTTATCCACCAAAAAACGGCCAACATTTGGCTACTAATAATACGTTTCCGATCCAAATGTTATGAATATTGAGCTTACCTGAAAGAGCTACAATCATAAATACAATCAATAACCATAACACATGTCTTAAATAAAGACCCATTCGTTAGGAGTAGTGTAAAAGCCACACAGTCTACTTGCTTGATAACAGTGAGAAGTGTCCTTCGTGAGAACTCCACAGTGCTTCTAGATATCCACGTATCTGCGCTGGCGATTGAAATTGTTTTATTTTTAACCTATTAACAATGATGAAAAACTTAGCATGTTCGTGTTCTTTATATAATTACTATTCAATTACATCTCTGAAAATCTGTTGGTGTTGGCTGCTAACTAACAACATTTATTCTTAGATTATAATAACATAGCCCTGCACTTTCATGCTAATATATGATGACAGATTGAAGTTTTAACAAGTAATTAAACAAATTTACATTTTAAAAGAGTTTTGTCTTCTCGTGTGAAAAAACCTTTGTACATTTCTATGAAAGTCGCATTTCAATAGAAACTTGGTTTACTTTTTCTGTAAAGACTCTAAGCAATCGGTTCACACCCTTAAATTGATTACTTTCATGTACCTGTCGATGAATAATTGAGATAGCGTATGATTTTCAATAATTTATTGTCATTTTCTAAAGGTTCACACTTCTGTTGACTCTTTGAGTTACAGTTGTAGAAAGTTATTTGCATTTCTGAAGAAGCACAACTTAAAAGTATGAAGATTATGGATTGACAAACTATTTTGACTTAATTTACTTCATCTTGTTTGTACTAACGTGTTGTTGCATGTAAATACTAATGATCTGTCAGACAACTATTCTCCACAAAGAATAATCAAACTTATAGTCATAACGCTTCAAATCAAAACACTGAAATGATAAGGAAAATCCAACTATTCAACACTACTGTGTTTTCGTCTATTTCTAGTAGCTTGCTGGCCAGCAAATTTTGTCCATTTCCTGGTAACTGTGATATACAATTTACTCGAAAACGAAAAGATATTTTGCCAAACGGACTGTAGTCCCATTATGCGCTCAACATGGTCTTCTCTTACTGAACCAAATTCGAGCGAAATTGAGTTTTCGAAAATTACGATGTTTAGATTGTGTTCGAATTTTACAGTCACACTCTCTTAAGAGTCAACGTTTTCTTTAACTTTGAATTGAAGCATAACTTGTTACCAAACTGACAACAAATCTCTTTTGTTTGCGAGATTAAACTCCCCTTCCCCAAGGGGCAGCAATTGCAAAACAATGACATCAATTTCTCAAAACAATGTTTAGGGTTTATACATCTTGACAATCACTTGTACTTGCTGTACAAAGTTTTGTAGCAATTATCATGATCTTTTGTTATGTTTGTCCAGCAAAGTGGAACTCAAAATCAGCTTTTGAGTTTAAACGAACTTTTAAAAAACCACAATCCACGAATTTTTCCAAATTTCAGTTTTGTACCAAACTGAAGTCAAACCATTCAATTTTAGGTTTTTATTTGTTTTGTTTAAAAACTGAATGTATAAAAATGTCTGCAAAAACTTAATTTCTAATACAGATTGAAGTAAAGTGACAATCGTAACCCTGGTGGCTTATACTAACCAAGTTTAGAAGACGTTGTCTCAGTTTTGCTCTTCGTTTTTCTGCAAGTAACTGACATTTCAATAAATAAAAAAATCTACAAGCCTTATCAATGTCACCAAATAAAATGCTGGGTATATTTTTAGGTTTGCAAAACGAGATTGTGAAAGACGATGCTGTGACAAAATCCTGAGGTGAGTGCCTTTACCGCAGACTACAGACATGTTATGGCGTTTGTCTGTGACTAAACTACGGCAACTAATATATCTGCAAGCTTCCTAAGTTCTGCAAACAAGTTGTTACGAGACGAATTAATAACATTCTTGCACACTATATCTTGAGTGTAGTGGAAGAAAATACATGAATTTGGAGGTGGGAGTATTCGCAAGCATTTTTCGCATCCAACTCAATAAATGCTTTGGATCAAAATGTTTGCTGATTGTCAAAACAGAAATTAAACAAGGCAAATACTTTTCTCCGGACAAAAAATATCTGGATTGCATTTTGTTTCATCAGTTTTGCTTCATCAAGTAAAAATTTAAAAAAGTGTTTAGGAGCTTAGGAAGATTTAAAAACAAAAATTTAGTCCATCTTTTTTTCGGATTTGAACCATTTAAAGAAACAGAGTTGGGAAAATTAAAATGATAGGAGGTTGAGCATGAGCTTGCAAATTGTTTTCATACTACTGGCAACATTGTCATAGTTGATATAAATATGGTGATCACAAAAATCCAGAACGATAATGTGTCAAGTATTTTAACAAGTGCGTGCCATTCTCGGCGTCGTCGTTCTTCTGACTGGACTTTTTCCAAATAATTGGAAACGATATCCATCTCAGAAACTCTTATCGAAGTATTGATCTTTACAGTGTTTTTAAAATTGTTATCCTGAACGTTGGTCTGATTGTCGTTAACGTGACCGTTTCCAATGACTTCTTTCATTGAAGACTGACTTGATCGCAATTCGTGCGACTTCACCCTCGAATCAGTAATGGTTGGAGCCCTCCGACTTCTAAAGCAAAGACCACAGCCGAATATACGTCCAAGAACTCCAAACACGAACTTCCTTGCCCACAAAGGAACTTCTTTTTCTGGATTATGGTGATATAATCGCAAAACGCCACATGTGATTAAAAGAGACATAGCAATTTCAATCAGGATTGCGGCAAAGTATCTTCCGATTAAAGACTGAGACTCTGAGTTAGGTGGGATTGCTTCTGTGAAGATAAGCATAAACACAGTCATTCCAAGAAGAACAGTAATCACGAGAGCTACTCTTTCCCCCGTTTCGGGTGGGAATAGAAACGAAGCAGCGGCCAGGAGCGCCAGTAAGATGCACGGGACGATCAGATTGTTAACATAGAACAGTGTCCTTCTCTTTATCTTGATGTAGTATGTGAGATCTGGGTAAGGTTCAGGACAGCAACTGTAGATGAGAACGTTTCGTTTTCCCTCGGCAGAGACAAGTTCCCATTCTCCATTTTTCGTAAATGTGGCCAAATCCGCTCCCTTTATTCCGTATATAAAATGGATGTCGACTTTGAAGCCGTGATATGTCCAAAGACCGAACGTTAGCTTGCATGTTTGAGTATCGAAGGGGAAGTACGTTATATCAACCTTGCAGGAACTTTTGATTTTGTTCGGGGAGAACCACATGACTGTTCCGTCACTGTAAACGATTATTGGGGTCTGGAAGAGGAACATTTCTCCGTGATTCTCATCATCAACGCTGCAGCAAAGGAAGATACAACAAGTAACGGCATTTATTAAATGAGTTGTGAGTTGTGACATTAAATTTGTTAGTGTATATTTTTCTCGAAATAGTCTAAATAATAGTTTGTTTACGTTTTCTTTGCATATGTTTGTTTGTTTGTTTGCTAGGATTTACTTAAGTTTCGTTTCTGATTGCTTTCGTTATCTAAGTGTTTTGTCGGAGTCCTTAACTGTTAGAATTGATATTTAGTTGTTATTCAGTAACTGTGCGCACTAAGTGGGTTGCTCTACCTAAAATGTTCTGAAAATGGTTTAAGAGTTAGGGTGTATTCGATTTACTGTATTCCAGAACAGGAATGCATGAAGTAAAAACTCTGATCCCTTCAATCGAGCAGTTTGCTTCTTTTGAAATATGCAGAAGAAACTGCATGTTTTAAGTTCCTCCTGATTGTTAATTCGGATGAATCTTTTTACTGTTTACTGCTTCCAAAGTGTTTTTAGAAATTTACCCAGATGTATTCCTATTCCGAAATATGGTCAATCAAATAGACCATGAATCAAGCCGAAACCAATGGAAGAATTTCACACATTTTAGGAATCCTACTGATGATCATTTGCTGTGTTAGTATTTATTTTTGAGGAACAATTGTCTACTGTACAATTCAAAACTGAAATAAATTGCTAATAGTCTTGGTGAATAACTCTACCACAAGATTACGTATACATACATTCACAGTTTACTCAAATGACTGTAGTTACGTCTTTTGTTACGTAAAGTTTTGTGTTTACATATCCATGGTAACCATCACCGCCAGAAGACTACCTTAAATATTCAGAAACATCAGGATTTCTCAAAAAATGATCCTTTAAATTTCTTAATTACTTTGTAAAATAAATACCCAAACAGTTCTAACAAACAGGCTTTAAGAAAACGGGAATATTATGTTTTTAAGGGAGGGGAGGGGGCAAATCGGCTCTCAAGGTATATTTGGGATTATAATTCAGCAACAATTTTCAAAGTAAAAACACGCGATGCTATTGGTCAGAATCGATTACGTGATTCACGCTGGCAGGGCCAATATTTTGCGATACAGCAGGGACAATATTTGCAACTACTTGCAAGCAATTACAGTTCTTGTTTGTGGTTGTTTTTACTGTACAGTGACCGAAAGTTCAGCTTCTAGGTTCGGAACAGTGACAAAGGAAAAGAAGACGCAGCTAGTTAATAATTCAATACCACAAAACACAAAAAATCTCAACCAATTTTGCCTCTAATTCATTGCGTTCATTGCAGGCGCTTTGCCGTTCCAATTGAGAAAATTATTGCTGAATCATAAAATAAATAAATAAACCCCCTCTGGGCTATTTTTGTATCGAGCTATACTGACCTTCGTCTGAAAAAGTGTCCTTAAAGATTCACATTTGCTCTCAGCTCTGCCTCTGGCAAGTTTTCCCTTTTCGGACACAGCCTCGGGCCCGTATAGCTCGATACAAAAAGCGTAGAGGGGTTTATTCACTAATTATGAAAACCCAGTAAAATGGAGTTGGCACTTATGGCCTTTGCATTGGTTACAGTAAGCAATTTCATTGTCATTTATCAATTAAATATATATTTTTTTCTTCTGCTAAGCAGTCACAAAAAAATCAGGGTTTCGTACGTTTCTGAAGAAAAAGCGGAAATTAATTATTTCTAACTGAAAGAGGAGAGAAGAGAAGTGGGAACGGGAACATCATCAGTTCATGACTGCAAAGGAAATCTTGCTAAGTAAACATTAACTTCTAGGCTTAATTTTTTCTGAGAAACCAATCTTCAATTTGTTTGTCTTTGTTTTTTTATTTTAAATAAATATTCTATTTTTTTCAATCATATTGAGCAGAAATTTGTCTCTTTAAGATCAAATCAAAAATGTTTTTGTACAGTTACAGTGCAAATTTGACAGTTGGTTAAAACTGTACAGACAACTATAATGTTGCTGAAATAAAAGGCAAATCAGTAACTGATCATCAGTAGGATACCTAAAATGTGTGCAATCCTACAATTAGTTTCGGCTCCATTAAATGTTGGACCAACTGCAGACCATTTTAGGAGGAGCCACCCACTAAGTGATCACAGTTACTGAACAAACGTTAGTAAAGGTAAGGAAAATAGAAATGAAACCGTTGTATGAAAGATGTCATACAACGCTAGAATTCGAAACAGAGAACTGAGCACGTGCAAAAATAGAAGACACGCTGAAAAACAAAATGTAACATCAAGCCCGTGCAACAATTATATAGTCCGTATTAAAACGAAAATTTCTTCACTTGTTGTTCATTTGTGTCATTAAACTTTTCTAATGCTTTTGTCATTAATCACAAATCTTTCACTTAGCGATTGTTGTACTCCGACTGTTTAATCTGTTTCCTTGGTTACCTCTAGATCTGTTACCTCTGTTTTTAGGAATCAACTGCATTTTACACGAAATGAATCAAATGAACCTATTTTTCTTGTTGTGTCGAAATTATTTGCGCAACAACGAGAACATTCGAGGAAACCTTAAAAAAATTATACTGTCAAAGTTTGGTAAAAACACGGTGAATTAGACGCCTTACAAAGTTACAACGAGAGCACAGGGTTTAATAAGCTGTTGTAACATCACTTTGCCATGAAATAGCAGTATTCCTCTGAAAAATATCAGTGGCACAGAAAAGCAAAAAACAGGTGGTAAAGAAAGAAAGAAATTAAGTGTAAACCAAACTGTTGAAAGATTCAAATTAAATGGTATATCTGGGTGAAAAGAGTTTGGCTAGACTGTTGAACATGTGTAAATCAATAGGCAAATGTCAAATAAAAACAAGAAAGAAAGAAAGAAAAAGGAAAATAAGAAAGTACTTTACTTGTTATATAGCATAATGTCTGGTTTCCATAGATATTCAGGGTTAATATTGATGGAGGAGATTCCAGCATACTCTGAAGCATTCCACGTCAACCAGGGGTCCTTCCATCTCTGTTGGAATGAGGACATCACCTCTTTAATTAATGTATCAGAAGTATGGTAATTATACTGTTGTGTTAGAATGAGGAAAATCACCTTCTCTAGTTTAATTTGTATCAACTGTGTAGTAATCAAACTTTGGTGTCGGAATAGGGATAATCACTTTCCTTAGTTTGCATCAAATGTGTGGCAGCTATACTGTGGTGTTAGTATGAGGTCATTCACTAGTTGTGCTTATTGTATCAGGTGTTCGGTATGTGCCATAAAGGGAACCTTCAAGGAAAGTAGTTATGCTTTATGCAGGGTAATCTCGTAATTTTTTTAAATTTGGCTTTAAATCAGGGAAAATGAAATTCACTCTTAAAAGGGCTCTTTCACGGCTTCGCGCATGCTCAGGGATTTATTGACAAAAAACCTGTTTCAAGCTAAAATATTTCTAAATAGTCACTGTTCAGATACCAATCTATCAATCTAAGTTTTTCAAGAGGTAAATGCTACGGATGGTCTATTTTAGATGGCGATTAAGTTGGATCGTAGTTGTCACTTCTTATGTTCGGGGCCAGAACACAATGTAATAAATTATTTCAAAATGCATAAAACTTTGACAGAAGTGATCGATTACCGTCTTTTCAGTGGATTTAGATGTTTTCTTTTGAAATTATTTTGACAAATAACGTAAAAATTAAACTTCTGAAAGAACGAAAACCCATTGATTCAGTCATGAAAGAGCCCCTTTAATCAACCGTTTCAATGTGCAGCGGACAACAAGAATTGTAACTCACTACAAACCAGACAGCATAAGAGATGAGAAAGAAAACAAGTGGTAGTTACTACAATTAGGTGGTAACTACTACGTGTGAACCGACAAACCACAAATTATTATCATAATTACAAACTTCAACACGAAAAAATGACCAAATAATAAAAATCAACTTACCTGCCTAACCCAGACGTTGCTTATCAGTATTTGGTTTTTTGCGTTCTAAAGAAGGATAGTTCGAAAAAAAAACGTAAGCTCGACTTGGTGTTGGATATACATACATGTAAATACCAGCGAGAAATATTGGAGGGAGTCAAGATGTCCAACAATAAAAAGAAAAGTTGTGAATAGCTCACATCTACGTTGTTATTTATGAAAATTTAACATCAAGTCGAGGCTAACACCGTAAAAACGAATCTGCAATCATTGTAATCAGCGGAAACTGCGAATGCTTAATTTGACTATTCAAAGGCATTTTACACAAAACAAGTTTAGGAAACCCCATTTGTTCGCGCAACGAAATAAAGAGGAAAAATTTTAAAATGCTACTGTTAGAATTTGATTCAATCTTATATTCTGGAATTTTAAGGTGACACCAAACCTGACACATGGAAATCTTTAAACATAGCTTCGTAATCCTTGTTGTGTAAACATGTCTAGCACAATAAATAATTGGTATCAGCACATTCATTTTGATAAAAATGTAGTTGAATGTCAAAAACAGGAACTGAACTTCTTACTACCACCTCCTACCCCCCTTTCCCTTCCCTCCACAGACTCCCTAAAACACCTTATAGGATCATTTGGATACAACCTACGTTATCAAGCTCCTCTGCCAGTGCCTAAGTGTCGCACCAAACGCTTCAAGAACAGTTACCATGGTTACCATGGTTACGATGGTTACCAGGATACCAATAACCATAAGTGCTTTCTTAAATCGTCAGTCGTTTGTAGAAATGTAGCTTAACTAGTTTTAAAAATTTAAGTATAACCCAGGTGATCGGACATTTATTACGTGCTTGGAGCTAGCCAATCGGCGTACATTTTTAGGTCTGCCCAAAAGGCACCATCCCAGAACGCACTGCGAGGCTATTAACGATCGCTGTTGTTTTCTCGTTCTGCTAAAGAAACGAATTTCGTAAAATAAACAGATGATTTCTAGTAATTACATTCAACAACTTGAAGTTGAGCTTTAGCCCATCTACAACTTTAGCTGATAACTGTATTCAAAGACAATGAGTTTTGATAAAATTTGGAACTTTTTAAAACCAACGACTGAAATTTAAAATGGCGGCCATTTGAAACCATTTTGCGTTTTCTGGGATGGTGCCATATCTTCAATTCAGTCAGGCGTTCCTAGCACGCGAGAGTCGATCATCCGGATTGTTTTATTACTACTATTTCAATTTTTATACCATTACCTGAGAAATTTCTGCAATCTGATTGGTCAAAAGCAGTGGTATTTCAGCGTAATTTTGAAATACCTACATGTGAAAATTACAAACCCATTCAAATGCGCAAGACGAAATAAACAGATGCTGTTGCAGAAATTTCTTAGATATTAGTATAAACAAATAATAGCATGATTTGTATGCGGTGTTTGGCATAAATATAACTCATGATATTTCAAAGTTGTTCCAAATTTCATTCGCCTACGGCTCGTGAAATTTCGTAGAACAACTTTGAATATCACTCGTGGTATTTATGCCAAATACCACCACAAATCATGCTATTACCTATACATATTTCGATGTATTTCAGCCGTAACAACAATGTTATTCTTATTAAAGTAGAATTATTAATACCTTTTTTCAAAAAGATATTATTATTATTATATTGTCTTTTCAAATACTACTTACCATATCAATGAGCTCGCTGTATGCAATACCAAAGTACACTGTTACAGCATCTGACTGATTTAACACAGGGCGGGTGTTCTTGTCGTAACCATCCATCAGATACTTTATCAATCTGCCTTCATGATTTGTTTGATTAACTTTTCCTTGACAACCTGTTGGGTTGAAACAAAACGTTTCGTTTTAAGGATTATAGGATTATTTGAGGAACTTAACCCTCTTTCTACAGTATTCGTAGCAACCGGTATGATATTTACACTCAAGGTAGTCATTCTATTGAAATTATCCATGAGGGTACTATTAATATTTGTATAGTCTCGAGCAGTTTCTTCCTTGTCCAAAGCTTCGGAAAAAAAAAGATGCTGTCCTAACAAGGAGGGGAATTGAGGCTGCTCGTAGGCTTCTACTTGCATTATTTAATGAGGCGGACTGTAACAAAATTTTAAAAATCAATGCATCGTAGTTTCGAAGCTAAATTTTAATAGATTAATCAGTGCTCTGTTATAGGCTTCAGGTTAAATAGAACATAATTTGGTATTAATTTAAAGAAAATCTTAAAAAATATAAATAATTTTCGAAAACAAAGGAAATCAAACTACGATAATAGTTTGAGTGCTGAACTCTTACTGTTGTTTAACAAATGATATTACATTTACTGTAGTGGTGGTGGTGGTGGTGTTGTTGTTGGTGGTGGTGATGGTGGTGGTGGTGGTGGTGATGGTGATGGTGGTGATAGTGGCGGTGGTGGTGATCGTGGTGGTGATGGTGATGGTGGTGGTGGTGATGGTGATGGTGATAGTGGCGGTGGTGGTGGTGGTGATGGTGGTGGTGATGGTGGTGGTGGTGATGGTGATGGTGATAGTGGCGGTGGTGGTGGTGGTGATGGTGATGGTGATAGTGGTGGTGATGGTGGTGGTGATGGTGGTGATGGTGGTGGTGATGATGGTGATGGTGATAGTGGTGATGATGGTGATGGTGGTGGTGATGGTGGTGATGGTGGTGGTGGTGATGGTGATG
>JANSTQ010090103.1:0-14490 GCA_026167885.1 Bergia puertoricense
ACACGGGTCGTGTTACCTGATAGGGTACTGTTTTTCGACCTACATTCATAAGGGTAAAGATTTTTGGCTGATAATTTTCAATAGGGTAAATTTTTCACTCCTGCTGCTGCCATAGGCAGGGTAAGCAGCCTCCCCACTGAGGGAATATTTATTTCAATCGGAAAAAAATTCTTACATTTGAGCTTGAACTGAAAAATGTTTATAAACAGAGTTAGGGTTTTACAGGCCAGGTGGCAACCCTTTGGATGAGTCCCCCCACCCCCTCCTCATCCTCTCTTCCCCCTCCCCCCACTTTAAAAACCTTGGCGTGCCTTAAGTCCTAGCCAAGTGAGCGTGAGAATTTGCTGAGTTGATGAGAACCACACGGCAAACTTAAAATTGTACAGACAACTCCTCAACTCGAATAAAGTTTGAAGATGTCCAAAATCGATGATAAGGTGTGAGAGTTCATGTGAGTTGGCAATGAAATAAAATTGCGAGCCCATTGAATACTGAAGGAATGTGTACAAACCGATCGCCTTTATCAATTGTTCTTAAGCATTTACTGAACTTTCTTCTTATGTATTGAATAACTTAATATATAAATAAACGTTGGAACTCGATATATATCTGGATATTGTGTTCAGACTCTGGCAATGCAGGTGTAAAGAACCAAAGGCCCGCCATTTTAGACAGCCAAACAAAAAAGGTAGTATAGTTTCTAAGTAGAAGCCACGGCATCTTTTGTGTTTACAGTTACCAGGGGCCCCATGTGTTAGATTTGGTGTTAAAGAGGTTTACTTTCGCGCCTTATTTGCAGCAACACTGCCGAAGTATTTCTAAAGTAAGTTTGATAGTAACCGCTCCTTTTGTGTTTGCCACTACCAGCAGTTCTCATAGGACTCGACAGACGTGTTAGAATTCGATTTGGAGAGAATATACCTTTCACGCCTTATTTGCTGCCCAATTCCAGAGCAACGCTGCCTAAGCACTTTTAATGTAAGACCGATATTAACCGTTCTTTTATGTTTGCCATTACTAGCAGTTCTCATGGGACTCGATAAACGTGTTAAAATTAGAATATTCCTTTCACGCCTTATTTGCTGCTCATTTTAAAGTAAGGTTGATATTAACCGTTCCATTTAATCTTTTTCACTTCTAGTACAAATAAATAATTGTTCGTGTGAAAATTATTTACAAAAAAGATCAGAAGAGTCAAAGGAATGCCGTGTTTGCTGTAGAAGACTTGCTTAGATGACGTCAGTAATCGGTAAATTAGAACCCATTCTCCAAAATACTCGGTCGAGCGTTGCAGGGTCGAACGTTGAGGGACTTTTTCTTTTTCTTTTTTTTTTTTTAAAAAAACCCTGATTTTGGGAGTTCTACCTCAAAAGATTTCTTCAAATCCTATCGTTTTTAAAACATATATATCAATTTAGGTACTGATTTATATAACACCACGGACTAAAGTAGTACAAAACAAGTGAGACTGCAAACCACTCAAGAACGTACGTACAATAAGATGACAACTCTTTAAAAATCCTACTGTTTGGATAGAAACAGTTTACTATCATTTTATCGTTAAATATATTTAAAAACCAGAAAAAGAGTAAGAACTACTCCTACTTTGTCAAACCAAATTCACCCCTAGCCTCATTTCATGAAAATATTCTCACTTTTGGCAGTGAGTGCATACGATTTACGTGAGAGATTTACATGAGAGTATCATTTTTATCTCTGCTGCTTTGGGATTTCGTTCATGATTGAAAATTACAATTTTGGGCAAACTGAAGCTTGGGTTGAAGTTAAGTATTCTGACGTAAACATTCTATGGTGCTGTACCGTGTAGGACATAAATTTTGCGAGAAATTTTTTTTTGCGATTGGGCAAATTTTTGTGTCTGGTCACGGGCTTTGAGAAACGTTAGATGTTTAAATGGCACAAAATAACTCAAACCTTTGTTTGTGCTCACGAATTCCTATTTCCTGTATAAACCTTATTTGCAAGTCGCGATCGGATGTTTTGAGTTTGTTTTGAAGTGAATTTTCCCTCACACGCTCGAGTCGCTATTTTCTATTTCAAATTGTAAACCTAGCCCCAGGCCGCAAGAAAGAAGTCCATTCCCGGCCTATTTTAATGTTTACGTCATATCAAAAATTTAACAGAAGAAGAAAAAAAAATAACAAGGTAGGATAAAAGTGCCGATTGCTAAATCATGCGTGTGCAGGGCGCTATTCCATATAAGGAAACCTGTCTAGCTTCAGTTTCGCGGTGGTGACGTTTCACTCGTGCACGCGTTTGATCCTGTGGAAAATGTCACGTGTTGTAAACAGGCATTTCTGATTGGCCAAGGTTGGGACAACGCACACTTATATCCTACCCTGTTAAATTTTCTTCTTCCGTTAAATTTTTGATATGACGTAAACATTAAAATAGGCCGTGCAGCACGTTGGGGAAATGAACTTCTTTCACGCGGCCTGGGGGCTAGGTTTACAATTTGAAAGAGAAAACGGCGACTCGAGTGGGTTTTGTTTTTATGGAGTTTATTTTTGCGGAAATGTTTTTGAGGGAACTTTTTTTGCGAATTGTTCAAAAACCCGCAAAAATTGCAAAAATAAACTCCCGCGAAAGTCTCACATGGTATATTAATAATATTGCTCGAATCCACATAAATAAAGCAAATGATTTTGTTGTTCTATCTATGCTCTCATTTTCTTCCATTGTAAAGAAAAGAAGACTTCTTCAATATATTCTTTCCAATTTAGTTTTAGCGCGAAACTTTAAACGCCGTAAATATAGACTAAATAAAGAACAAAAACGATTACTGCCAATTTGTGATAGCTCACTTGTACTCCTAAATTGAGAATATTGTTTTTCTGTCAATTGAACTTCACAGAAATTTCCTAAGGACGGCAATTTTTCAGGAATTTCTTGAACAGCCAATCAATGCCTCTAATACAAGTTTTTTGAATTACTGCGTGTTTTATAGTTAATAGCTTTTAGCATTAAATCTGTTTATCTTCATTCTTCGACGTCAATCCATTCCACTATGCTGTCACTTCCAGCTGCTAAGAAAAGTTGCTTTTAGTTTTAAGTAGCTGGCAGCTGTGTCAATGCATAGTGATATGAAATAAGTAGATAAACAAATGCAGTTCAGTTCTTTTCTATATCAAGACTTAAAAACAAAACAAAAAATGTTATGAAAACGCCCGTTTTAAGGTTTATTTTTGTGTTATTTAATAGGACGTAAACAAGATAGCACAAAGACAAAGTACAAATGTTATTAAAGATCACTTTTCAAAGTCATTTTCATGGAACCATATTAAATAGACTTTATCAAGAGATGGCACGATAAAACATCCACATTTTTGGCGGTGTTGTTTCTAGCGCCAGGTATACCTTAAAATAACACATTTGCTTTTTTATGACATTTGATGGATCACTGTGTACAAAATCGAGCACACATCTTATCTAGCAAGAGTTGTTTGAATTATAAGTTATCGTTGTTTTGTCTGTTTTCATTTGCATCTACTATAATTACTCTAAATGGATTGTTGACACTGGAAATGGAAAGCAAGTTTTCCAGAACTCTACACTCAAGCCGTGAGATGGTTAAACAGCCGCTCTCTTGCTGACTCATCTTTAGATATCAAACTTGCAAGGTAAGTACTGTAGTCTTCTCGTTTTTCACTCAACTAGTAATAAATATGTTTGTTATCTGTGAACTCTACGACATCTTCCAGCAACATATGAAGAGCCATCTTGAACCATCACCATGAAGTTAGGTAAACCTCGCTTTACCGTACTTTGGAAATAAGAGGGTTCATAAGAACGCTTTTCCATGCCTACCTTAGTTATAACTACTCTTCCAATGCAAATTACAGAATGTAAACTTTTTGAGGTATAAATAAAATGTAGTTGCGATGTTTTCGTTCACACTTCGCATGTGGTCTATAGTCTGTTTCATAATGATCTGCGACGTTACTGCATAGCTCAAGAGAATTATAAGCCATTGGTAATGTTTCGGATGCTTTTATTGAATTTAAAGGTAGTGCGGCAATACTCAGTGTACGTGAAGTCGGGCTTAAAATTCCCGCATACTATAAAATCTAAGTTGGTTGTGAAACCAGCTGTCATTACTTTAGACTATACTCATAAGAAAAAATCAGAGGAATTATTTCCGTCGGAACTAAATTGACGAATAAAACAATATCAACCAATTATTACACAGAATTGCATAAGGCCAAATAAAACAAACCCGATTTTCTTTCTCATCAGATTTGTTTTCAAAAAGTAAATGCGGAGGGCGGTTTTTATTTTTTATTTCTTTGAGTGAAACTCCCCAGCAACCGTTGTCAATCATTATCATCTTCACAAGTGTGCGAAGTGTGAACATTTGCCTGATTGTTATTCAAGATTTTCACCAGTGGTAGAAAACGATGATCAGCATCCGATCAGCTTTCATCTGACTCGGTTCTGCTCCAAAAAACGCATGAAAAATAAACTTTTTTGCATTTTAGAAAATATAAAAATATAAAAAGCCAAATGCAGCAGCAATTTTGAAATGCGGGTGTTGATTAGAAATTGGGAAACTGTTTCAGTTAGCCTTTCTTCTATAGTAGAGTGGATGGCCAAATTATCAAATACATGAAGTTGATGGTGAGAAACCGACATTTTTAGTAAGGTTAACAAAAAGAATATCTCGATTCAATCACATTTTACTTAGTGTTTTATGGACGTAAATCAGCTTGAGAATTGATATATAAATACCAATCTAGATATGAGCTATTCACAACACTGTGTTTTGTTGGAGGTTCGGACTTCTTATCTTTCCCACTGATATTTATAATACTGATGGTATTTACTTATATTCAGCGTCAATCGAAGCTAACATGGCAAAAATGAGTCTGTAGTCACTGTAATCAGCGGCAGCTGCGAAAGTCTATGTACAGTCCAAATTTCAAAATAGACAAATTTACCCTACTCCCAAGGGGAACAGGCACAACTGCAGACATAACATAAAAACATACAAAAGCATTTTTCAAATCAGGTTTATCTGTGAGGATGAATTTTATGATCGAAAATGCTCCGAAAACTGCCTTTTAGAACCATTTTACCTTCTTTTATATCAATATATTTCCTGGTTATACAGCCTTACCGCCCTTACTTGACCGCAAGGTAAAGACCACACATAAAGTGGATGGACAATTTATCATACATAGAGTATGTCTGCAGACTGTACAAATGGTACAAAACACATGGCTGACTCCTTACCTCCGCTATATATACTCCGGAATGGCCTCCATTTCTGTAAATTCAAGCCTTTAATAAGATTCTAAAATCTGTGATCATCAAGCACATTATAAAGAGGGAAAAAACTATAACAAGACCAGATTGCACAAAACATGTTCAAAATATATAATCACTTTTATACCAAAACGGCTAATAAGCAATATGCTTTGGAAGCACAAGTACCTGTTTAATTTTAAGATACAAGGAAGCATCTACTCCGGAAGTTGTGACAAATGCAGTTCGTGGGTCACGTTGCGTTTCTCTTTTCTTTTGTAATAGCTTATTTAAATATTTTATAGGCCTTCGCTCGTTTTTCTTTTGTGTCAATCTCTCATCGACAAGTTTCGCCAAACGTTGACGAGATCACGTGATACTTAATCAGTGAATCGAAAAAATAATCCGCGTTTTCTTGAGCATGTTGATACTGCAGTGAACCTCCTCAAAACACCTTCGGAGATTTTGAGTCAGATAACAGCTTGGCTAATAGGCCTCCAGTAATTAACTTGCCTAAACTGGCTACTCACCTCCATGAAACCAGTACAAATTGTAAGTAAACGTTTAATATTATGGGAACAATTTCGAGTCGGAATAAGGTCGAACAACCCGTTACCAGAATGTGTTTTTAGACTATTAAGTATCGGAACTGGGTTGAAGTTGTATTGAAATGTAATTCAATCCAGCTTCATTTTCATGTAAACACTGGCCTACACCTATTAAAAGCGAATAATGCTCACTGTCTAAACAACAAAAGCGGTGTACTACAGGAACTAGACAATAAAGTTTCAAGTTCTATCTCGGTCAGAAATGGAACCGTGAGAAAATACCCCAGAACATTAATTATTTACCATTTGAACGTCCTGTTGAAATTTTAACCTTCTATTTTCGTCGTTCAAGGGCTTTTAAATTTGTAGTTTGTACTCAAAGATTTACAACCAATAGTTGTAACTAAAGTTGGCAAAGCTCAGTAACCTGCACAAAACACGATATAAAGACTTGTTCACACTAGAGACGCAGACACAGACAAGGGTCTGGGGGGGACTAATTTTCGTTTTGTTCCCTTGTTCCCATCTTGATCTATAACATTTCAGCATGTTCCCTTGTTCCCTATGATTTTTTCTCTGTGTTCCCGTGTTCCCATTAAATAATTTGCAGTGTTCCCTTGTTCCCCCAAACCCCCGGAGACCCTCACAGACGCAGACGCAAGTGCTAAGAAAAGCAAATGTGAATGAAAGTGACGCGGTTGCAAACGCAGACGCAAGTAAATGGAATTTTCCTTCTTCTTGTACACTTCTTACCTGCGTTTGTGTTTGCTTCACGAATTTTCTTGTACGAATAGAGCTGAAAGCGCAGACTCAGACACAAATTGTTTTGAAAAACACAGCCAATCACGCATGCTCACCCTCTTTGCTTGCTTCGCTTCCTTCACTTGCGCCTCTACTGTGAAAGTCCTGGCACACGCATCTGTGTCTCTAGTGTGAACAGGCCTTAAAAAATACTTAGATTACTTGTAAAAGGTTTTGGCATTCTATTTTGAACGTTTCAGGAAATTTACATTCAATTTTAAAATTGTGTTTATTTCTATAATTATAAAAATGCTGTACAGTCGTTAATCCTTTCCGGCAACGATCGTGTCCAGCAAAAAATTGCAACAATTTTGAAATTTAGCACCGCACAGGATAATTACAACTGATAAAATTTTATTGCTGCATTACATGTAGATCACTGACTAAAGAACTTGAAACGATCGAATACCAACTCGTTCCTAGGGTTCACGCCCTGGCAAGGAAATTCAAATAAAAACAGGCTAAACACTGGAAATTAAGACCTTCAATATTTTATTACTGATTTTCAAGATTTCTTCTTGAAACGTTGTTAAGGTTCCGCGTCTTCTCAGCCTCAGATTGTTCTTAAATTGTTCTTCATTTTAGGCAATCTGAACCGCGTTGTACTTACTTACAAATTTGTTCTAACAAAATACGTGTAATGAGAAAGCGGAAAACTTATTATATTAAAAAATATTGTCTCAGAAAAGCGGCCAGCGACGGAAATCAAAACATTAGCTTACTTAATGGGTATACAGCGAGTCCTTTGGTATGAAAAAAAATCAAAATTGAGCAGTAGCTGCATGGCTATCGTTTGACAAGCCAACGAACTTGAGCCACGTATACAGCACAACAATAACTCTCGCCGGTTAATTGACTTCGTTGTCATTTGGGATTCAAAAGAAACAGCTAAATATAACTCTTCACTTTTATTATAACATAAATGTTAACAAACATTTACATTTTACAACAAGTTACCAGGGATTCTATATAGCAGAATACACGATTTTTTTATAAGCAACCTAGGATTTTGATCAGTACTCGGGTTGCTTAAGTTTTGCGCTAGAATTAGTACTCGAGTTGCTTAAATGGTTGCTTAATTTTTCTATGCATTGGTCTAAGAAAGTATAATAAAAAGTAACAAATTTCAATGTTTTGAATCATCTTTCACAACAAAAGCAAAGTGCAAAAGTTCCCGCGAAAGTTTAAAAATCACGGTGGAATTCCAAGGCCAGTTGTAGTAAATATTCTTGTGTTGAAAGTTCTTGCACGGCAGCAAGGAAAGAGTTTGAAAGTTGTGTCGAGCTTGACATTTTCGTCTTTTTTCTCTTTCTACGTACTTCTTAAAGTAAATATTCTGCATTTTGTTTAATTTTATGTTTTTCTTGTTTTATCCCTTTTTTTATTTTGAGTTGCTTAAACAACACTGACATCAGGAGTTAATATTTCATCGAATTTGAGTACAGTTGCTTATAAACGAGTTGCTTATAAAAAAAATCATGTGATAAGAAAGCGAGGTACTGGCTCACATTAAGGTCACATGACTCATTAATAGTGCCATGTGTTAATGCAGGGCACACGAAACACATCATTATATGTCGCCAAAAAATGTCGTAATCACCACAACATATAATATTACATCAAAACACAAAAAAATTGTCCCAAAATGTAAGTAAAGATTTGAACACAAAACGGAATAAATTTGTTAACGCAAAACTGTAATAAAAATTGATACATAATGTAATAGAGATTTGAAAGGCAAAATGCAATTAATTAAGCAAAATGTACTAAAATATTGAACAAACTTGACAACAAAATCAACACTTGAACTCCAAAATACGTATTTTTGACCATAACAGAAGGAATTAAACAAATTTTACTCAGCATTTTACTAGCTCGACTATTTTTTGTTAAAACTGTACAGATAAGATAACCTTGTCTTCTAAAAATCTCTGATTTTGGTAAATGAACTTCTGTGTACATAAAGTGACAGTGCTCACCACTGATTGTAGCCTGTAGCTGTAATCGACATTCCAATTTCTTTTCAGGTATTTTAAACATCGCTACGCAAGCTAGTAATTTTCCTCATGACAACTGAATCATCCGTAGAATGAAGCATTAGATAGCTGTAATGGCTGTTTGCCTGTTTTATGTAAATGTTAATTTCGAGTGTAACTTTTCAATGAGTCAATGATGTCATGAGTCATGAGTCACTTATGCTGGACAGTAGATCGCAGGCTCAACAGGCAGCAAGTCGCGGGAATCACGACGGAAATTGTGCTTCCGGTTAATGCAAGTTAAATTTGGTTTTAAAAAAGGCATAAATCTGTCCCTTCGCTATAGTATACTTACATGAGAGAGTCACACATGTCCATTATTTCGTGTCATTTCACCACTGAGCAAACTGCAAAATTTTAAACTAAAAGTGTCGCAGAACTTTTGATCTGAATGTATCATTCCGCATCAATAGGAGAAATTAAACTTTTCCGTTGGACAGGTTTGGACCAATTTATACTGCAATTCACACTCGACACCAGAAAGCTTTGTGAATATAATCATCCTCATGGGATGTTCAACAATGTATCGTAATCCGCATGATTTAAATATCACTGCCCAGTCCTGTGGTAACGGGTAATTTACCCGCAATTCGCAGCTCGAGCCGCCATTTTCTCTTCACATTCCCCAAACGTGCAGTGCGGCGCAGGTTTGTTTTATGCGGCTTGGGGCTAAGTTTACAATGAAAAGAAAATGACGATTCGAGTTGCGAGAGAAAATTCACTTCAAAACAAACCCAGAATATCCGATTGCGGCTTGCAGGAAAGGTTAATATGGGAAATAGGACTTCGTGAACACAAATAAACACACATCAACAAGGTTTGTGTTATTTTGTGTCATTTAAACGTCTCGGCGATACTCGAATCGTAACAAACGTTTCCCATCGCCCGTGCGGGGACTGACCAAGGCCAAGCCGTCATTAGAATAATTATCCGTCTCTGTGAAAATGCATTCGAGAGTTACCCGAAATAAATACAATTACCATTTTTTCCAGTTGACTCATTGACTCATAAAATAGACCACGTCGTTAATTTCAATAACCTATACGCGACGCCTTGATCGCTTCCATAAAAACAAGACTTGACTAGGCAAAATACCTAAAATATTTTGCGAATTATAATACATCTCGCCCACGAAAAGGGCTTAATCTGTGTGCAGTTGTAACGTTTCCAATTTTAAGGAAACAAAAGGTATTTAAAATGATCACTATTTCAGCCAAAGTTCAAGTTACAAGCCACTCATTTTAATGGTTTAGAAATCTTTTTTTTTTTCATTAGAATTCGAGTTTTGAAACAAAAGAAGTTGGTTCAGGTATCTGATTTCCACAAAAAAGAATCAAGAGCTATTACCATGCGAAACTCGCTGGTCGGTTCTTAGGCCGATTTCGGCCTGTAAAAGCTTGCTGGCTTTTTCTACAATTCGGATATATATATATATATATATATTGATATATATTTCAAATATTACGTAAGTAACAAGTATTGAAAGTTTAAACTATTACTTTTTCAATTTCGCAATTCAAGCACTAAGCACTACTGCAGTTGAGTTATGATACATCAGTATTTTTGTCTTTCCAAAATGCCATAATGTTCAGTAGTTGTGAGTTTTGTTTGTTAGATTTTGTGAATGTATAGTTATTATTTTGATGGCCATAAAATAAAAACAATAGTGATAATAATAATAATAAAAATAAAAAAAGGGCCTTTGTTTCGACATTATAGACCAACGTTAAAAATCTACAATTTTCAATAAATACAATGCATAATTTAAGTATAAAAAGGCTAAAAATTCTAATTACTAATTACTTACAAACAGTAAAAAAGGAAAAAAACTGATAAAAAAATGTAAATAAAGAAATAGTCTGCGGCATTTACATTCAACTTAAAATCTTCCAGTACTTCGTTCTCCCTATGAAAAGGTGTCCTATAACCTCTAAAGCTAAGAAGCTCGAACGATAATCGTGCTCTGACCCAGGTTATCACAGACGCATAGTTCTCGTCATCCTTCTTTGCCAGCTTCTCTGCCAGTTGTCTCAGAAACATTTGGCATAATAATGATAATAACATTAGTAATAATATAGAACAATAAAATAGTAAATGATTAATAATAGTAAACTTCATTTAAAGAGGGTAATCACAAAACCTGGAATAATGCTTGTGATAGTTAATAATATCTTGTGACCCTCTTAAAACTATTTTATAATAATTCACGATAAGGTTTCAAAATCGAGAGTGGAACCGGACTCATTTGATGTCGCATACTCGTGATTCTTTTTTTTTTTTTTATGTAATAGAGATTTTTAGATCATCTACATCACAAACCATGTTCTCCGTGATTCATCAGACACCGCTGAGTAAGGGGGGAGGGGGGAGGGGGGGCAATAGCCTCCTCCCAATATTTTCAAAATATTAGAGGGTTAGTGAGAGAAAGCGTGTTCACCCCTACCCCCTCCCTCCCCCATATTGAGTCAATAATCAGCGCCCCCAATCTCAAAGAAGCCCCGCTCTCCGTGTTCATGACTCATTTTGTAGTAAATGAATTTACACCATTCATTGGCCGTTGCTTATTATTTATTATTCACTAAATTTCAAAAGCAATAATTTATAATTTCATCGAAACTCAATATTCACATAACTTAAGAATCATGATTCCGCTTCCATCCCCGATTAAAATTAGTAAAAGAAAAAAACTCTAAATTAACGTTATACATTTCATAGAATGAAAGAAATTAAAGGATTAACCAAGATGCGCTTGATCCATGCTTCTACTTAAAAACTGATTAAAAATGCATTTCAAAAACTAATTAGAGACTCAACCGTCTTACAATGATTCGGCCTGTCACAGGAAATTAAGGAGTGCCCCTATTCTGTTTCACAAGTAAAATATCATTGGTCTGTGGTTGTCAGTTGTGTGATGTGGTTGTGTAGGAGTTGCATAGTTCAGTTATAACAGCTAAATATGAACAAAAGACAAATATTGCATTAACACGGAGATCCATATGTAAAGTTATTCTGGTATATCTACCTCTATTAGCAACAGCTGGCGAAAAATAAATTCATGAATATTTATTGCCAGTTCAGTATCCCGTCAAAACTCATTTTTTCGGATAAAGAAAGAAAAGCAACAGATCGAAATTCACCATTTAATAGCGTTTCTTGATCACACCGATGCAGGAAAAACTAAACACCAAAGGTTAGTTGCAAAATATTCTTTAACTATGTAAGCTTCCGTTCTAACCCTATTTCGTAAACATGGACAAACATGTTCTCTTAACACACAAAATGACGCTCATTAAATTGAAGTTTTCAACAAGAATCCTTTTTACTCTAAAATGCTTGCGGGACATCAACAAAGCTTTTAAGCTTCACTGTTTTAAGATCGGCTTTGCAAAGAAATGGCTTATAAACAGTTGCAATAACAGTTTTAAGTCACAAAATATTGTTGTATTACTCATTAGGATCCATTTCTGTTTCAATAATTTAAATATTCATACTTTGACAATGCCAAGACTACAGGTTAATTTGACTTCTCATTTATTTGATAAAAACGAAAAACCATAAGACAGGCAATGGATTGTGTATGTATTAAGCTTAAAATTAAATCATAAAACAAAAGGATGAGTGGCGAAAAAAAAAGAAACTGAAGTGAAGCCATAGTCACAAAACCGAAAAGCACATTCTTAATCATACTTGGCAAACTGCCATGTGTAATGTCGCTCTTTAAAAGCCAAACTGCATGGGCTAAAATTACGCTGAGCGATTCTTGATCAACTCACCTTGTTTTAACTGTTAGTTAATTGTGTGCATGCGATAATCTCAGCAGCGCACCAGAGAAACTGGGAAAAACGAGTCTGGTAACTGTCACTCGAAGCCCACTTAAATCGAACTGCAGAAAACTGCAGATTTTAGCCACAAATAATCTAATGAAAAATGAAAATCAGCAACCATAACGGAACTAAACCAAACTACCAAACTACCCTCTTTATTTTGCCAGTACAAATTAGTATGCCCTTGGAAAATAGAACTACCCCTAAAATTCAGCTGTAACATGTATGTAAATTTTGAACTTTCTTCAAGATAGTTATAATTTAATATGCGATATTATTTCCTTCCCTGCAAAACCGGCAGTTTCTGAATATAAAATACATCAGTTATATCAAATAAAAGTCAGTGGGGTTACTATTTTAATGCCACTTGCTACTGAAATAAACATATATCAAACAACTATCAAGAAATGTTCATGAGTTTTCAAACGCTTCTTCTGTTCAGAAACATGAAAACTTTGGAAACAGTAACTTTGAAAATAATAGCTTGAATGACAATTGTAATGTGATGGGTTTTTGAATTTTTTTCACATACTTTTTTTTAACTCATTCGACCTGTTTCTTCGGCTAGGATAAAAACAAATCTGTGTATTATCCCGCGTGTGACAACCAAGAGGTTCCTTGGTTTCACGACTATCGATTCTGGTTCCAAGAATTTCTGGATCTCGGATATTACTGGAGTCAAACTTATTTCCAGTTCTGAATCGTCAATTTTCTATAGAATATCAATGTCTAACAATATTTATCTCACTGAGTAATGAAATCAAGCAAAATCTTTCTCATTTTTCATTTACAAGAAAACTTAAGTTACATCTGATCTCTACTTATGCTGAGACTGATATTTATTTATTTATCATTCAAGTCACGAGCATTTATTTATATGTAAAACAGAGCAGAACAGAGAAGTTCTGATTTAAAATAATTACTGCACCATGAATAATGGTAATTTGCTTTACTAACGAAGCCACTGCTTGTAGAATTGACCGATGACAAACATCTGTTATTAGTTAACCAGAATACCTTGTGGCTTGGGTAGTCATTTTGTATGAGTTTAAAAAATCTTTGTCGTAAAGGAAACTCAACCATTCGAAAACCTGTGTAGTTGTGTCCCTTAACCTCCCAAGCAAACTTTACTTACGTAATCTTCAGTCATTTTTGTTTATTTTTTTTTTACTTTTATCGAAGACATATTTATCGTAACGGTAAGAGCCGAATGTCTTTCGGTTCAGTTCTGTCCCAAACAAATTTCCTTACGTAATCTTCAATCATTTTTATTTATTTTTTTCTTACGCTTATCGAAGGTATATTTATCGTGACGGTAAGAACCGAACTTTTGCGAGATCTTGTAAATAATGAATACTAGACGATTCCAGGAACACTTAAAACAAAAGAATTATCACAATGAAATTAACAGCAGATCGAAAAGTGATGCACGATGACCCAAAGCTCGATGACTGGGTCCAATAATTTAAGATTAATTTTAAAATCAATATTTGGCTTCACGGGATTTTATGATATGAGGACTGAGATTTTCTATTATTCGAGTCAAGAAAAATAAATACCTGCAAATAGTTCTGTACCTGGTGAACCAGCGCTATTAAATTGTAGGCTTGTTGCTACCCAGCTTTCACCAGTGCATGAAATGGAAAGTTCGAATGCCTTTTAACCTGATTTATTAAATTAGTATGCTACTCGGTTTAAATATCAGTCCTGGTTAAAAAAAACTGCAACAATGCGATTGCCTTGTTGCATAAAAATTGGATTGCCTTTATATTTCCAGACGCGTAGCCAGGATTTTTCGTTGGTGGTGCGTGTGAGTAGTGAAGGTGGAACCTTCTAGGGGGGTCTGGGGGCATGCTCACCCAAGTATAATTTGAAAAACGCGGGTTGCCTTTGATTACATTTCGTGCGTTTTCATGGTATAAAAAGAGAATATGGAGTGCTCAAAAGAAGAAAAAAGACTTTTCTTCTCTCTTTTTAATACAACTGAACATTTTGTTAACCGATTTAGTTTTTTTT
>JANSTQ010090214.1:0-14489 GCA_026167885.1 Bergia puertoricense
GTCATTCCTTCGTATTATTTTTGCCACCTCTGTTGAGAACATTTTTAAAAAAAATGTTCTAATCGATTAAAATCATTTCTTTTTTACCTTTTTGTGATAAACGGTCTAATGTCGTAGTGATGGTTGTAAAGATATTCTACTAAAACGTTTCATTAAATTACCAATCCATTATACCGAAAAAGATGGCGGCTGTACGTTTGACCACAATGCCTTACCAACCCAACTCAGCGAATAGGTGGACATGGAAGACCACTGCCAGGGAAATTTGTCCATCAACTAACAACATTGTGTATGCTGGGCTTGAAGGTTTCAGATCCTTTCTGTATGTTTTTATGAGCGTTTTCAGGTATTTTGCGCGCTAGGAGTTATGGGTAAATGTACCAGTTGCCACATTTTTTGTTACGGTCAGTTGATCAGTAATTTGCTTACACGATTAGTCTTTTCAACAATTTTGAGAAGCAAAGAATAATAGATATTAAATTACCTGCTGGTTTTATACAGCTAATTTTGTTGCAAAGATTTTCATTTAAAAACATTTTACTTGAAACAAAACGTAACACGATTCTGTGAGTTATCTCACTGAAGTCGTTGTTTGCAATTGTAGCAGTAACACATAATGTATAGTTCCAAAAATTCGTTCGTTGCATTTGAGAACTGACGTGACTGTACCAGCCAGACTGGTGAAGTAGAGGCGTCCTAACTTACTAAACTTCGCATCGTGGCTGTTTTTTAATTGTTCTTAACTTGAACCAATGCAGGTAGAAATATAGAACTTGTGATAACTTTTAAACAAAACCGACAAAAATCCCAGTGAGCTCAGCGAATTTTTATGGTATTGTATCATCAAATCATTATAAACAACGGAAATAAAAGAGTCAGCGGGGTGTTTTTCAATATACAGCCACTTTTTGAGAGCTCCTTGTTTGACAACAAACTTTGTCTCCCAAACAAGACTCTCATTTCAGTTTATATCCTCATTTTTTCCGATTCAGTTTGATGGATAATTGATAGATGATTTGTTCTTTATTCCTTCATGCTGTCTGTTGAAAATTGAGAGTATATGAGTAGTGTCTGTTTTACTCTCCGAAGAAGTGAGCTATGGTTCAACGGGTTTTTTTTTTTTTTTTCCACAATACAAATATAAATACAATACAAATAGAGGGAAAAGAGTGGACAGTTAAGGATTTACAACACTAAAATGTTAATCAAATAATTCCTGCATCCTTAACTACTCCTACACTATATACTGATGCGCGCGTTTAAAAAACGCAGACTCGACTGTTGTGTATAGTTTTTTTTAGATATATTTTTTAAAATGTTTTATAGCTACGCAGACTTTTATCAACAACAAGTGATACGGAATCACTTCTGTTGACTGACATAGAAGAGGAACAACAACAACAACAACAACAACAACAACAACAACAACAAGAAAAACAAGAACAAGAACAAGAACAAGAAGACGAAGAAGTATTTCCCATAGCGCCTTTTTATCAACTATAATGTTTAAAAGCACATTACTATTAAAGACAAATACCAAAAACAAGATGAAAAAGAATCAAGTAATAAACGTAAAACAAACGTATGACATAAACTTATAAATGAAATATTTCACCGTCATGTATGTTTTCAATTGTTTTCAGAATCAGTTATGAAGGTACAGCTACCTTTTAGAGAGTGAAGATAATGTTCCAAGGGAGGATGAATATACACAGAACTAGATTTTAGTGTTAAGTTCTAAGGATAGAAAGCATTTTTCCTTTGTAGACAGTGGCCAGGACGGGCTAATTCATAGAACGGTAATTTGGTATCGCACAGAAATCCAGAAAGATCCAGAATCTTGTAAGACACAATATAATACATTTTTTAATTAGACAGGTTCCAGTGTAAGGATGTAAGCATGTGTGATGTGGTCAAAATATAAGTTTTGTTGTAATACTATTTTTTCATGTTATTTTAAATTTTAGAATTTACCACCAGTTCGTGTACTAAAACCTTCGTACAGTATTTTATTGTAAGTGCTTATTATTCGATGTTCTGTATTATTTTGCGCACCCAAAATCATTTAATATACGCTCCTGAGACAGTACTTGATCTTCCAAGTTTCAATCTCCATAATAATTGCAAGTGGTGCTCTATTCAAGTAACAAAAGCACAGCCAGCTATAAAATCACAAATTGCTTAAAGAATGAATTTTCTTCGAAATTTTAGTTCTTCAATATGAATAAATATTTTACTATTTGTTATAACAGGCTAGCTGAAAATATACTTTTGTAGTTCTGATCATAAAAATTTAGAAAATTCACAAATTCACAAATTAAAGGTATCGCTCGGCGTAAACCAAGAGGAGATGATATTTTAAACTCGTTTATATATTCTGTTAAAAAGCAACAGCTGAGATCTAAATTGATTAAAATGATTTGTTTACGAAGTAATTTTCGCTAGACATATTATCTAATTTCATTGCCTATTTGCATAGGGTCTGTCCATTACCTCAATTATATAACAATAATAATTTTTGATGAGAATCCTCATTACAATTTTTTTCATGGACATCCAAATTGAATTATTAGATTAGGCAGTCTTCCATCCCATCAGCTGTGTATTGCTTACCGCAAAAGAAACGTTTCGACAACCAGGCTGAAACTGTGGCAAAGTTTTCTTTTCAATGTATTGAATCATAGCACGATACAGAGAACAAAGGAAAATGTCAAAGTGCTGACTGCGGATTATTGTATGAATTCCACAACCTGCACAAAGGATCTATTGATACTGAAATCGTTGCCAACTCTCCAGTAATAATGATAATTTCATGAAAACTTGCGTAATTCATTTAGTAAGTTTGACTGCTTTGAAAAAACTCACAAACAGATAAAGGTTTAACAGGCATGTTTGAATTTTAAAACAGAGTCAGATGTGCCTTTTAGGTGTTTTCTTTTCCGTAATCTAAATTATTCAAATCGTCACTGCGTTTGTCGTTTGGCATTTTTTGAAGCTTGCATACTTGCCATTATGCTCAATTGCGCTAACTGAACAACTTATTTAAAAGCAGTTTAACTTACCCTAATTGCGCAGACTACGGAATCATACTGAAAATAGATGATTATTTCCACAAAGACAAAGACGACTTTAGTTTTTAACTGAGAAGCCCCGAGGGCTCAAAACGTTCACTTTTCGTTTCATTTCAAAATAATCTTCATTAAGAACTGTTGGGAAATGATTCAATTGCAAGGCAAACAATAGGCATAAATGCTTGAAAACTAAAGGTATTTAGCTTGAAACTGCAATTTGAAAGGAATTCGTCCCGAACAAGAAATGTCGAAGACAACTCTAATTGTTCTTAACAACTAAGCTGTTAAAAAGTTGCTAGGGAATGGGCGATGTCGCTTAAAAAATGCGCGCATCAATTTCAATGTCATAAAATCCCTATCTCAACCGTCGACTGTCACTCAGTCAATGTTTGCATGCCAGGCAAGTGACAAAGTCGTCCGTTTTCCTGCTATACCGCATCAAGTCGAAATTCGTTTCCTTTTTAAGCCGTTTTTCTTTTGCGTACATAATGTCGGACTGGCAGTGCCACGGAAGAATTTCTGGTAGATGTCCTTGCGCCCTATGCCAGCCCACGTACATCAACAACAGCCACTCCTCGCAAATACCGTCCGTGCGCTCACCTGTGACGATGCTGCCGAGCCAAGCGCCATTTTTATCATCTTCCTCCTCTATGAGCCGTGATCTGTGGTACAGAAGCGGTCTTCTAGCGGCCTCGCAGATGGCAAACTCTGCTCAACATTCACTTGGTAAAGACTCACCAAACTATGGCCATTACAGACCACTGGCTCTTGACCGTCGATTCACATACCGCAGCGCCAGTGAAAGTTTTCAGCAAAATTACCCGCCTTCGACAGTGAGCTCTTTACAGCTCCACACAGGTATGTTTGTGTTACATTTCAAATTTTATTAACACCTGAATAGGGGGATTTTCTTCATTTCTAACTAATCTACCAGTGTGTTTACTTGGCGGCTAGGCTAATGACTGTTAAATGGCGCTTATGCCCCACACGAGAAATTAATAAAAAGCCATTTGCGCAGTTAGAAAAATAATGACTATGAAAGATAGGCTTTATTGGTTAATGATTTCCTGGTTTAGGTAAACACGTCATATTATCAACGTTTACGACGCAATGGAGAACAGTGTTCAAAACTAAACTTAGCAGCGATAATTTAGTATCGAGCATCGGAATAAATGCACCCAACTTGTATATGTTACATTTCCTTTGAAAAATAATTTTCGCTTTGTTTTTCCAAAACTCGCTTTAATCACTGAACGCACCAGGGGGCATACATTTCCTGTATTTGTGTTATGAGCAAAGTACTTAAGCGATCTAATAGTTTATTCTTTTGGAACTATCATTTAGCTTGTGTTTGCACAAGTCTTCGTTGAGAGAAAAATGGACCCGCAACAATAAGAGTCATTTTGAATTGTCGATGCAAAGTATTTTTAAAACCTGTCTATCTGCTAAAGACTACCAATTAACATTGTGAAACGAGTTGCTACGTATGTCCACCTACAGACTCCCTCCCTAAAAACCACTTCAAGACATTAATTCAATACGTGTTACTCAAGAGTCTTATTTCCGCTTAAAGTTTGACAGTCGCTGTAATTAGAGGTTCAGTTTTCCAAAATACATGTTATTGAAACTCAAATAAACCAATGAGTATTCCTAGAAAACCCCTAGCTGATCCCAAGCATTTTGTTCATTTTATTTTTCGTGTGTTATTTATTTTGGGGTGGAGACAAAGGGCTGACACTGTACATTTATAATATTTTTTGTGCATTGTTATTCGGCATAGTATCAGTCAGTGTCGCACCCAGTAGCTTTAGTTACACTTTATATTTTCTTTGAATAATTCTTGCTTACTTTCTGAGTGTTACTGATAAAGTTTTTATTTTCTCCAGCTTTGATAATTTTTTGCTCTTTATTTACCAACTGGATGAAAGGCAACCCGTAGTACAAACGAAACAATCTGGCTGCGTCAGTGCACTGTTCTTTGTAAAAATATCATTTTCGTTTTCCGCGCGAATTTTTATCTTGTGACACAAAAAGTTATAACACAATGATCGATAACGAATACAGTAAGTTCATTGGTGGAAAATTGGAATGGAAATGCTAAATGTGCTTATTTTACTTTTAGGAGCTCAAAGTATTCTACCAGCACCACACACTGACTCAAGTTGTGAGACAGAACAATATGTTAGACCAAAGAGAGTACGAACAGTTTTTACACCAGAGCAGCTAGAGCGACTTGAGCAAGAGTTCCGTAAACAACAGTACATCAGCAGCGTTCAGAGAGTGTATCTCTCGGCAGAGCTGGGACTCAGCGAAGCACAAGTGAAAGTATGGTTCCAAAACAGAAGGATAAGATGGCGTAAACAGCTGCTGGAAAAAAAATCCAAGTGCTGAAAACAAAACATGGACAAATTCAACATCAGTTTGATGGTTTTCGCTCTTGCTTAAAAAGAGATACTGCATTTGTGTATTGTTTTCAGCTCTTTTGCTGCTAAGAGTGTAAGAACATTGACCCATTTTGGCTGTTTTAATTGTAGGAAAAGTTTAGAGCGAAAACGCGCTAAGCTCTTGGACAAAAAACAAACATAAAAACAACAACAACAACATTAACAACTACAAAACCTGAGCTGAGTTAAGATGCTGCTTTCTAACAGGTCAACTGCTACATAAGTCGAGAATCTCAGTTTTGCTGTCCTAGTTTTTATGAAAATATGTGTAGAAATAGGATGTATAATAAGTAAATAAATAAATGAGTGAATAGATGAATAAAGACCACAGAAAGTTATCTTAAGTCTCCTGGCTATTTTTATATTACGTTAACGCAACTAACAAAAAATTGCCCTTCTCAAACTCGTGGCCATCTATGGCTTTTAAGATAAATTTGGTGAAAATATGGTTCTGAACCAAAACAAGCTTCGCCGAACAAGGTAAATCTTAAAACGACAAATGGAAACACTCGCAAGGAAAAATTAAAGGTATTCGAGCAGTTGTTTTTTCTTAACCATTGGTTTGTTCGTAAAAAAAAGAATTAATAATCATTTATATATTTATTAAATAAATGCACAAAACGGATTGTTTCAATAATTAAAGAAAATAAATCATTTGAAAAAAAAAAAAAAAAAAAAAAACAGTAACTCTTTCTTCTCACAGAAAACGTTCATGGAAGTCAGTGATTATCCTGTTATCAAAAAATCCACATAAAACATAGTAGAGCCGGTTTACTGAAAAGAGAATGCAAGATTTTATCAGACACAAATTTGTGCAAAATTTTCTGTTTGAGCAATGACGTTTTGTAACGGGGAGCCGCACGCAGAAGTAACTGATTTTTGGTATAATACCGACAACGACTTTTCGCAATCGGTTCATTGAATTCATGTTCAGAGCTTGTTGACGAGAAAAACTGGTGTTCGAAAACACTAAAACAACGTGGTTGTTTTTTTCACAATTTCGGTAGAAATAACTACATGCCAAACCTAAAACAAAAGGGTGGAAGTGTGTAATTGTATCGCGGCACTGAAACCAGTTAAGTCCACCTGTTGATGTTATGCACAAGGCAAATATTTCACACCTTCTTGAATATTTTTATCCTGCTTTTGTTAGAGAAGCAACTTCATTCTGTCCAAACTTGTGATATCCGCCAACTTTTGAATTTCAGTAAGTCATGAATAAATCGAAAGGCCGTAGAAATGGCCAAATTTTACGACTGGTTTCTAAGAGAATGATATTAGTAATTAAATCGTATAATCTAATCGTTAAGTATCTTCGTTGAATATTGCTAAAGCAATGTTGATACAAATGCAGTATCATGCGCCTTATAAGAGATAAATTAAATCTGAAGAAGACAGTAAATAAGAAGACCCATTTATTTTACTTTGGCTACTGGATAAGGACATATCAGGATTCTTTAAAATACGTGATATGCACCTTGCCAAACAGATGCTTGGATACTGTTGAACACGGATATCTATTGAATTGGAAGCTTTGAATGTATTATTTTATTGTTTTCTCGCCCAGCAACAGAAAATAAATCGCTTGCATAGACACATTAATTGAATAAATGTTCCCTTTTTCAAAGTGTTACCAGCTTTGTGTTGTTTAAATTACAAGCTTTGATTGGATGCTAAACAAGTACATTTCCATAAAATCACGGGCCAGTGGAAGACAAAAGATGTTTTCGTTAATCCATTGTTTTCGTTGACACGTCTTAATAAGACTCAAATGAGTTATGAATGAGGGCTGGCTGGCACAAATTTTTTGTGTCCCAAAGAAAGGTCAAGATAAGTGATTTGATCAGAGTTCAAATTAAACCAAACCAAAGATTTAAGAGAGCCAAAAGAGGGCGTCTGGTCAGAAAACTGAATAATCGAGTAATACTGTAATTACTGTTGCAGTGATTTTTGGCAACTTTGAGTATAATGTGACTTGGTCTATCCGTCAAAGACAATACCCACAAACAAGATACATGCAACTGTGCTTATCTGTTTTTAATTGTTTGTTCTGATCAAATACTTTAATAAAGCCCCTTTCTGCTAAAACCGAGTAAGCAAAATTCATTACTTTTCTTAACAATCAGCTAAAAAGTGGTTTGTAAAAAGATATCACTTTTTGCCATCTTTTTTGTTTTTATTGATTGTTTTGTCAAAGAGAATGAGTTAGTGCCTCCTTTGTTTTCTTCGTTGTTGTTCCAACTCATTTTAGGCCGAAGGAATGAACAACTTTGCCACCTGTGAGAAATTTCATGGTTGGAAACTTATCTTCGGGTGGCAGTAAAAATCAATTTGAGAAGTTATTGTTGAATCTACCGAGTTCTTTTAATCAATTAGCACATTTTCGTAACAATACATCCCATAACACTTAACAGCATTCTAGGCCTCGCCTTTACGCTATACCAGATAGCTTTCGCGCCGTTATTAAAACCATAGTGATAGGCCTTCAGTATATACTTGTAGTGATCTATTCGGTACGTTTTGTGTGCCGTGTGAGACTCGCAAGTGATGTGTCACTGATATCGGATATACTTCTGTCCTGCGACTTGTGTCAGCAGGCACGAAATCCTTTCCAGTATAGTGTAAATGAGCCCTTAAACCAAATGGTGGATCGTTGTTAAACAAGATTCAAATAGTTTATTTACGCTGTAAGGCCTGGTGAGAAGCCGTAAAAAACGTTTCTAGCCTTACACATCCGGCCAACTTTATGGACAAAATATACCATATCAACTCTTGTTGATCAAATCATACAATTGGCTTTCTCGCCAAGCAAAAAACATTTTTAGGTTTTTTTTTCTTCAAGACAGTCTAGACCGCCAAGTATAGTTTCTGTAAAATTATATGTTTAAAGACCGGACGTCTGTCGTTCTTCCTCGTTTGTGAACAGTTATAACAGCAAAAATTAATTTCACTGTTTTTTGCTTTTAGATGGAGTAATTCGAAACTTATAGTCCAATTTGGAATTCCCAAACAAAGGCCCACTACAAAATATATCTTAGTTCAGTCGATTGTTATAAAACAACTTTGTCTGCACGTGACAAATTAATCCATTGATGTCTGAGAAGGCTTGGCTCCTAACTGGCTTGAAATTTTCGAGTTTTAAAAACACATATTCCTAATTAAAGAATATTAAAAACAGCGCATTGAAAATCAAACATGTCTATTGAGCTGTTTCGAGCTCGTCAGTGAAATACTTATTTGCAAAAGTCAATTCAATCAGGCTTGCGTGATAAAGGACCTCAGGGATTCGACAGAGAGTAAACAACTTTTAAACTTCCCTAAACACGTGCTCTTTTGTCCTGTCGTCGTCGACTGCCATATGAATAACTTTGAGTTTTGTTCCGGGCAGCCTCTCAGACGCTGTTTCACTTCTCTCATATAATTTAAGGCTTCTGCTTTGTTCGATAAACGGTGGTAATGCCTTTTAAAACAAAGAAATGTTGACTTAGAGCGTGGCCCGCCACGTAATCCTCTTCGTTCTGTGTTGCTAATGGAGACAACAAAAAGGAAATATTTCATCTCCTCAAGTTACTCTTCCATAGACCAACAAAAACGATTGTTTTCCTTACAATAGAATATAATTATTCTTCGGAATAGAGTAATTTGATTTTATTAATTATTTTCAAAAAACAAAATGCCTGAGGGCTTTTGGAATTTAAAATATACATTTCCAATATGTAACTTTTACTTGTGTTCTTAGATCAGTGTAAGAATAACTAAGCGAAGGCACGAAAACTACACTTGGGCAGCGTTAAATAAGAAAACTCAAAAGACATGCGCTCGATCATCAGCGCTGGGGTATTCAAACGAACCGTACTGAAATTCAATAAAATGTAAGACATATTCTGATATTATCAACTGGCTTACACATTAAAAACAATTTATAGTAGCCAATACTTACATTTAAAGCTGTCACCATTCATTCAAACGTGAAATACACTGTACTGGCATTTCTCGATAAATTACGGGGACAGTTTTACGGCTGTTAATTTAATTTTTACTGAAAATAACTGAATAAAAGCGTTTTAAATTTAACAGAGAAATCCTGCTGTCAAAGAGAATTGTCAAGGATCACTGCAATTTTGGCTTTATATATTATTAGTCAATAGTTTATCCTGGGGGCCAACACTCACATCTCAATTACATTTCAATCATCCTCGAAACTAATAATTTATTAAAAGTAGGCAAAATCGTGCTTGAATTATTTGCAGCAGAACTGAACTGTTTTTTTTTTTAACTTTTAAATCATCAATAATTAAAGCGTGAACTTCCAGTAGTACTTTATTTTATTATTTATTTTTATTTTTATTTTTTTTTGTAACTCGCAATGATTTCGGCCATATCTAGAGAAACGTGCTCGTTTTTAAATGGCCTTTCAAATTGGGACTTTTTTATTGCCAATTTAAAGGCTAGTTGTGACACGAACGCATATGAGGTTGTAGCAAAGATTTTAGTTTGTTCAAGGTGAACTATTAAGCAATGTTCACAAAAAACATTTTTCAATTTATTGAGTACACGAAGAGCAGCTGTGATTTAATATCCAAAATTATGTTTATCGGTGATAGTTTTATTCCATATATATAGGATTAGCACTTGATAATTAATATTAACAGTCTCTCCTAAAAGGTAAGTTAAAATAACGCGGGAGGCGCAGTGGTCGAGTGGTTAGCGTGTCTGACTCGTAAACTATAGGTCGTGGGTTAAAACCGTGGCCTGACCAAGTGCGTGCCCTTGAGCACAGCACTCTCGTTGATTTAACTGTACAAATGAGTACCAACTTCTGCTGGGAGATAAACTGCGATGATTTATTGTCCTGTCTAGAGAGAGTCATTGACGCTCATGCCAGGCCATGTTTTCACAACAGGATGGAAAACATCTGACAACAATGCATTGCGATCTTAGTGCGCCTAGCTACCGCCTGTGACTTGAATAGCCTCCCCGCGGCTGTTGTTCTCATTTGTTGCAAAAGGTCTTCCCCTTCGAGGAGAACCTCTCGCAGCGAAGGAGAATAATAGTCTGCAGGGAGTCAAACTAGAGATGCTTAATATCAACAAAGCAGGGATGTGTTTGTGTGGGCGGAAAACACGTTCGCTCGTGCACGTACGGGGAATACAAATAGCAGAGTGTAAGACAGGTATTATTGTTTCTCGTGCCGGTACTTTTTTATTCATAAGCAAACGGCAAGGTGTTTCACGTCCTCAGATCACGTGCTTTGTCACTTTACGTGAAACAAAAGGAAGACTGAATTCAACAGAAGCCAGCGGAAATCAAGAAGGAGGAGTGAGCGCTAATGAAATGTACATTGATTAAAGACATTTTTTTAATTTCAATTATTACATAGTTACTGCTGGAAATACACCATACTGTAAGAACAAGGGAAAAAAAATAGTTGTGAAGCTTCTTTTTTTTTCAAAACGTTTATTGGCAGAAGGGAGTGTTTCTTCCCCTTTTTTAAAAAGAATCCTTATATTAATGATTGAATACACAGGAATATACTTCTCATTGGCAGTTATTGTTATAGTCAATCTATCCTGATATGAAAGATAAGAATATTTAGCACGTGCTGTCTTTATATTACTATGTACAGAGAACAAAGGATATATCTTTGATGTGAAATACTCGTAAATTTGCGATATCTAAAAACGTGATATCAACTTTCGAGTCACATTCAACATAACGATTTTGCAAACAGATTTTAGACGTCAAATACGCGAATAACGAGGAAGATAATTATGATTAGAATATGTACAAAAGTTTGACACCTTCCAAATAATTTTTGGGGAAAAAGTATGAAAAAGTCACAGTCAGGGGCTTTTTTGATGGTTGGGCAGGAACGCTATCCAACTATTGTTTTTTTTTACCTTTTTTTTTTACTTTATCGAAATCAAAGCCAAAGGGGCTGTTTCACGGTACGATTGTACAATCTTTCCATTCCTCGACAAAAGATATTATAAATAAAAAAAATATAACTTTTGCTTTGAATAATGCAAGCACAGTTCTGCGTTAAACGTGACTGAATTACAGTGTGCCATGACATCTTAATTTCGACGACAATTGAAACCGGATTTCAGGTATGAGTGCTGCAGCAAATCTAAAGTTGGCTGGTAATATAAATTATTGTCAAACGTACCTCAGTGCCAAAGAGCATCGAGCCATGAAATTGTATTTGCTAAAGCGGGTTCCTTTTGTCAAATTCGATCACTTTGATTTAAATACTGTGAGTTATTTTGTAAACTTGTTCTTTGACAGTCACACGACACTACATCCCCGAATGTTCTGGCATATTTTCTTTATCATCATTAGTGAGTGTATCGATTTCCAAAGTTCTCCCTAAAACAAAACAAAACAAAACAAAATACAGCAAAACAAAACTTAAAAACTTTCGTTACACTTTTCCGACAATTTCTGAAAAGATCCAAAGATTACCCGAAGGTTTTCCGAAAATTTCCAAAAATCGCTAAAACCATTTTTGAAACCTTTTTCGCAGTTTCTTAATAAGGTTTCTATAGATTTTCAAAAGAATTCCGACGATGGCTCGAAAAATTCCAAAGATTTTCAGAAAGTTTGTGTTATGTGTCTGTAAAATACACAGATGAAGTAACACTTAAATGTGCGTGCCGTAGTATGCGTAGCTCAAGTGTGGTTGATATTTGAAGCTCGCGGGTGTTAATAGGAACCGGAAATTTAAAAAAATCATGTATTTTTCTTGTTGTTTCCTTCCCACCATTCTCTGTGTGTTTGTCCAAAGCCGAGAGAAGAGAAATTATTTAGGATTATTAGATCAAAGAGGAAGAGAAGGCGATTGCACTATAAGAAGAACCAAATCTTCATTCGGTTGGGGCTCAAACAACACGTGTCCGTTTAAAGCTGAAGTGAGCTTCAAAGAATTGGGGGAGAGAAATGGAAAATTAACTATGTTTCCTTGCAATTTTTTTTAAACCGTAAATCCATTGGCTGCCGCTTCGTTTTTCATATTCACTTTAAGTGGCTGAAGCGTCTCGCTAATGAGAACCATATCCTTATCTATTTCCATATCCATATCTATATCCATATCCATATCCATATCCATATACTTATCTTTATCCATATCCATATCCATATATTTATCTTCATACAAGTAAACAAAGAAGTGTTCACTCAATCCTTTGACAGTGCTCAATACATTAAAATATAAAATGTTTGGGTGATTAAGGAGGGCGGGTAAGAGAAGAAGGTTTGTGATTGTCCTGGTAAAATTTGTGCCGGCATTTATTTCCTCGTGCTGGTATTTGGAAATAAGCTCCGATCTTTTGTTTATCAGCGTGGATTTGTCGCCGTTTAAAATGCATAGTTTTTTCCCGCAAGACAAAGGTTGCAGGCGGATGACCCTCCTTTGCAAGCACTTGCTTTTGTAAGGACTGACCATTTCATTTGGTAGTTAGTGCCATTGTCTTTCAGGTCCCATAAGTATGCAAAGAAAGCAGTCGCATGTGCGTGCTTGCGTTGATTGAATGAGAGTTTGTGACTGTTGTATCGCGCTTTGAACGCGTGCTCCGTCAACTTTATGTAGATTTTTGACTGTGTTGGTTGTTACGAATTGGGGCTAAGAATTATCGCCCAAGCCAACTAATAATAATAATAATAATAATAATAATATTTTTATTACTAATACTACAACTACTACTACTACTAATACTACTACTTCTACTCACACTCATACTCATACTAATACTCATACTCATACTATCACTATTACTCATACACATACTCATACTCATACCCATGCTAATACTCGTACTCATACTCATACTCACACTCATACTCATACTCATACTAATACTCATACTCATACTAATACTCATACTCATACTAATACTCATATTCATACTCATACTCATACTATTACTATTACTCATACACATACTCATACTCATATCCATGCTAATACTCATACTCATACTCACTCATACTCATACTAATACTAATACTCATATTCATACTCATACTCATACTCACTCATACTCATACTCATACTAATACTAATACTCATATTCATACTCTACTCATACTTATATTTGTATTTGTATTTGTATTTGTATTTGTACTAATAACAATAATAATAATAGTAATAATAATAATACAAGAAATGGTTTTATTGCATTTTATTCTTGCAGTCCTAAAACTGAATTGTGACTTGTTTCACAAAAATGGCTAACGACTTGATTAAGAAAAGCGCGCTTTCTTAAAAACTTAAGGAAAAAATACACTCTTCGAAACATGTATTGACAGTTAGAAATTGGACAAAAATAACGAATTCGATATCTTTCCAGCGACTAATGTTTCAATTTTCTTTGTAAAGACATGTGCAAGTAAGAAATAGACACAAGCTTGTGAGAGCAGGAAAGTTGCAAAAATGCTGTTTGTGATTTTTTGCTGCCATGGCTTAATTCCTCTGTCAAGACACAAAAAATACCTTTGAAAAATGTTTGTTTTTCGGCCGATTAAAGAGCGCATCTACAAATGTAAAAGACTTTATATCTCCAAACTGTCTTCTTCTGACCTTAAATACGTTTACCTTTGACCAGAGTGGCGCTTCTCTGCCAAATGGGTAACGAATTGGGGATATCGTCAACACGAAAGTCCAGTGAAAAACAAGTGGAGCGTTTCTTTCTGTCGCTAAAACACTGATATAATCTTTATTTCCAAGTTTTGGGCGCAACTGGCTTTAATTATGTTAAAGCTATTGTTCCCATCCTAATTTTTATTGAGAAATTATGTAAGAATATCAGCAATAGTCCCAGCATCGCTTTGTACGGTCTATTGCCAAAGATAAGTTAAGTAAGAGTGTTTCGACCTCGTGTTTATCAGTTCACAGTTTTAACTATTAACCTTATTCAGACTGGGCTTTATTGCGAGTTCCTGAGACGGGGGATGGGGGTAGGGATAGGGGGAAGAG
>JANSTQ010090436.1:0-14478 GCA_026167885.1 Bergia puertoricense
ACTCCACCCCACCCCATCCCCCCTGGATTTCAAAACTGAACTTAAGCATGCAAGTATAGTTGTCCTTGGATGCCGCTCTGATACAAACCAAATTACTTGTGAAATAAAAACCCAAAATAGAGTCTTCATTGTGGCCACTTTAATTTTCCAGAATAGGCTGCCCAGTACTGTAACTAGAAGTGACAGTTGGCATCAGGTTATCATTATGGCAGATGCTGATAACAGAGATAACACAATGGATGAGGTTCGGCTGCGAGCTAGAATTGCAGAACTGGAACTGAAAATCAGAGAATATGACATTCAGGTGAGGAAATTTTCAATAATTATTTCACCCAAAAAAGTACATTGACAATTGCAAGGGAGTTACATTCATGAACAAATACACAGTAGGATATTGCTGTAAAATTTTAGAATTATAATATGCAAAGTTTTGAAGCTAAATAACAAAATTTTATGAAGTACAGAACTTCCCACAACTACTTCTTTGCTTAGAATTGGCCTTTGAAAGAGTTCATCCCCAGGGCAACGTGGTCGTGGAGGTAGAGGGACTGGAAGAGTATTTTAAAATATTATACAACGTATTTTAAAACAACTTTCTGCTGAATAACCTATATGAGCTCCAATCACAATGTGATTATGTTCAACTTCTCTGTTAATAAATACGTTATATCCACACAATTATTGCTCATACCCACTCTCTTTTTCTTTCGCACAACTATTCCCACTAAACTTTAGATTACACCTTGATTGACGCATTCTCAGACACATGTATCAACGTCTCACTCACACTGTTACAAAGTGTTACACAGCAACTTTTAACAAGCGAGTTACAAACGCCATTACGTGTACGTTTTCCATGAATGAGAATATTGCCCAGTATACTGGCTGTAGACTGTTGTATGCAGTAATTTTCTCTCAACTTTCAATGAAAAATCTTTGTAAGACAAGTTACAGTAAAGAGTTTCCGTGAACCTCTAACACCCCTCTTTCTCTAGAGTGCCACAACGAAAATTGCGGAACCTGTTACAGGCCGTTACATACATGTAGGAATTGATCTTTTTACTGATTTTCGCAACTTTGCGAGGTTAATTAGTAAATTACAGCGTGTAACCTATTTCCAACATCTTGCTAACATTTCTCAACAAATCATTTTAAATGTGAATGCGCGTCAAGAAAGTAGGTATAAAAGGCCGCCTCCATACTTTACCTACTGCCATCTTGTTTGTTCAATAGCCACTGAAAGAAGTTTCCAGCGTGTTTTAGTATCAGCTGCTCGTGATTCCAATGCAACCAATAAACGACAATTTATATCAACACGGAGATCAAGAGAGACAAGAAACAGGAATTGCCATTTATGTCTTTTCAAACTTCATCTGTGCGTGCACCTTGCTTGATCATGACTGGTTCTTCCTTCAATCAGGAAAGGAAGTTACAGACATTATATGGTCGATATTTTGCGATTACCGGCAGTTTGATCCCATGTTTTGTCTTTGTTTTTCCAGTAGTTTTGTCTTTGTACGCCAAAGCTTCATCAATTAGTATTTCTTTACAATTACGGTTAATAAACATGGACACTATATAATCAAGTCAATGTAGTTAGAAAAATGATTAAAAATGAGTGGCGAAGGGAAATGAATAAAATATCTGGTAGAACACAAGTTAGTTCGGCTAGCCAATAAGAGCACGCGTTGTTCTTGGAGTATACATTTTCATATTCCTGACAAAAATAACACAACCCCGACACTTTGATTATTATTTCACTTTTTAGTTTGAAAACCTTAAACTGAATCCATGTTGATATAAATAATAAAAGATTGGTCCACGGATAAGCAAACAGAGTTTAGTTCCGACAATGAAAAAGATTTAGGACTTTTTTTAACCTGTCAAAAAACACAAAAGGCAACTTAATCTCGTGTCAAGCACATTGATAAAATATGCATAAAAATAGTTGCACAGAAATTCGAACAGTTTGTTCAGTTATTGATTCTCTTGTGCATTTATAATCTCTAGGTTTGCAGCAAAAGAGACGATTCAGCGAAGCAAATACAACAGTTGGAGGAGCAAATCTTGACTCTAAAAGAGGAGAAGGAGAAACTTAGAGTCGAACACGCAGAAGAGTTGACGGTTTTGTCTGTTAGCTTAAAAGAACATTATGCAAATGAGTCGCGAGATACAGTTGATGTTTCCAACCGAGAAAAGCAACACGAGAAAGAGTTACAAAAGTTGCACGGCACAATAGCGGATAAGAACTATCATATAAATAAACTACAACAGAAGCTTTTGAAGCAACAACTTGAAATGGAAGAGGAGTCAGAAAACCACGAACGAGAGGTCGAAGAGTTGAAGGCTCAGATTGAAAACAGTCAAAGAACTGCAAATGGCGACGATGATGAACGAGTTGAGGAATTGAAAATGCGATATGAAAAAGAAATAGAAGAACTCAGATCCCAGATACGGGCCTCAGAGGAAAGCGAAACTGAGTCAAACATCGAAGAAAAAAAGAATGAATACCAGAAGGAAATAGAAGAACTTCAGTTGCAGTTGAAGGTCTTGGAAGAGCGCAATGGTGTTGAAAAGATTTTGGAGGAAAAAATAGAGGAAGAGCAAGCAAAATTTAGGAGAGAGATCATGGCTGTAAAGGACAGACTAAACCACCAACATCGAACTGAGCTGGACGGCGTGTTGTCACAGCTTGAACTGTTAAATGCAGAAAACGAGGAACTCAGGGAAACATTACAAAAGGAACTACAATTTAGAGAGCAATTCGAGAAGAATGATAGAAACAAAGACGGCAGTGTCGTTTGTTCTGGAACTGAAAGCGGTGAGAAATATTTAAATGGCTCAGTCAACAATATCGGAGACAAAGGAGAAGAAAATACCGACTTTAATAAAAACAGTTTTCAGATCCGAGTTGCGGGTCAACAGACTCAATATTTTGATGATTTAGAAGCCGTCAAGTCTACTTTAGAGAAGCAGTATCAACAGCAGGTAGACCACATAACTGCGAGATTACGAGAAGAGTATCAGCACGAACAAGATGATAACATCAGCAAGATTGAGGAAGAATTTGAGCAACAGTTTCAAAAACAGAAGGCAGAACAAGAAGAAAAACTTAATTCCGTTTCACGACAATTAAAACTACAACATCAAGCTGACCTTGACAGAGCAACCGCTGACATGGAAGAGCAGATTCAGCAACTCAAAAACGGGCATTCGGAGGAAATTGCCGATCTTTCAGAGAGAATCCGGAGTCTTTCCGAAGAGCGACGAAGATCGGTTCTGCAACAAGATTCAACTGAGCAAAGTGTCATCGTGATAAAGGAGGAGTACCGAACAAAAGTTGACAGTTTAGAACAGGAGTTACGCATCGAGAAAGAAAAGAATACAGAGTATAAAGCGCACTTAGAAAATGTCGAAGCACAAGTTCAAGCTTTTAAAGCAGAAAAAGAGCAAGAAGTAAAACTTATTGAAGAAGAACTACGGCGAAAATGTAAGTCAATCATTGAGAAAAAAGGAAAAGAATTGAAAGAAAGATACCAGAGTGAACTTAATGAGAAACTCAATAAAGTCGAGAAACACTGGAGAAAACAGTATGAAGAAGACATGGGGAAAACCAGGTGTGAGCTGGAAGAAAGTAATAGGACTTTAAAGGAAAAGTACGAGAAGGAAGTGTCGGATATTATGATACAGATGGAGGAAGTTCAGCAAAAACACCAAGAAGTTCTACAACAAGAAAAAAGACAGTTCGAAGAGCACCAGAAAGAGATGTTTGAAAAACAACTCTCAGAAGTTAAAGAAGAGTTGGAGCCATACAAGAATAAATGTATTGCGTTAGAGAAAGAAAACAAAGATCTTATGAACAAATACGAGCAGGATCTTTTCGAGTTGAAAACTAAACTTGATGAGGTTGAGGAGCGTTACCATGCCAACGAACTTGAAGAAGAAAGTATGAATGTACTTAAACAAGAACTTGAACTTTACAAAAAGAAACTACTGCAGCTTGAAAGTGGTAACAAGTTACTGGTAGAGAATTACGAAGCTCAGATCGCAAACATGAAACGGAACCTTGAAGAGATTGAGGAGGGAGACTTGAAAGTTTTGAATGAGGAAGTTAAAATCTACCAAAACAAAATTGTTAAACTTCAAGAAGACAAGAAGTCGTTGAAAGAAAACTGCGACAACTTAACGTTAAAGCTAGAAGAAGTTGAAAAAGAAAACATAACTAAGGATGAAGAACGTGAAATCGCAAAAAAAGAGGGTGAAGTATTGGTTACTGATTTGCGAAGAGAACTGGGATTTAGCCAAAACGAAAACACGATATTGGAAACTAAACTTGATGAACTTGCACTGGTGCTTGAAACGAACAAACAAGAAAACAGTCACATTGCTGGAGAAAGCGAGGAGATAAAAAAGACACTTTTGGGTCTGGAGAAAGAGTTTGCTTCTTACAAAGAGGGGCAGGAAGAAAAGAACAGAGATTTAGTTAATCTTGCAAAAGAACTTGAGGCAGCTAAAGACGAAAATTGTAGCATGGAAAGTGAGAAAAAAGAACTTGAAAATAAACTGTCAGATCTACAGCAAAGATTTGATTCTTATGAAAATGAACGTTTCAAACTGCAGGGAGAAGCAACTAATCTGATTAAAGAAATAGAAGTTATCAAAGAAAACAATAGTCGTATTCTCTCTGAGAAAACAAAGTTAGAGAGCAGTTTAGGTGAACTGAAGATTCAGTTGGAGGAGAAAGGTAAAGATAATAATGGACTGAAAAAACAGTTACACGATGTTATGAACGACATGGAAGCTTGCAAGGCTCTACACGGGAGTCTTGTGGATGAAAAAGAAGAACTTCTGCAAGAAACCGCCACCTTAAAGAGAACATTGGAAAATAAAGACGCCAACTATGAAACAGTTGTTGGCGAGAAAAATGATCTCGAAAAGGAGGTAGCTGATTTTAGAAAGCAGATAGCAGTTATGGAAGACGAAAAGAAAAAAGTTTTAAACGAGACAGAAATGCTTCAGCAGAGGTTCAAGAGTCTGAGTGAAGAGCTTGCAAACAAGAAAGAGGGAAATAACAAAACTATGCGTGAAATTGAAGACTTGAATGCCAGTTTAAACAGTTTGACAAGGTCTCTAGAAAGCTCAAAGTGTGAACAGGAGCTAGTCAAAAGTGAAAAAGAAGACCTATCTGAGACGTTGGCTACATTGAGAAAAGATCTCGAAACGAATAAAGAAGAAACGAAAGACCTCAATATGAAAAACGAACGACTAGGAAAGCAACTGTCTGATTCATTAAGTGATCTCAAGTCAAGCAAGAGCAAATTGACACAACTTCAGGAAAAGAAAAAGAAATCAGATAACAAATTGGGAGCACAAATTCAGAGACTTATGATGAGCGTTAGAAACTTGGAAAGTGATGTCGGAAACCATCAGAAGAGATGCAAGCAGCTTGAAGATGAGAAAAAACACCTACTAAACAGTCACGAGATGGAGGTAAGCGAGCTAATGGCAAAGATTAACATTTTGGAAACTAGCGAAGAAAAAGTACGAAAAGAAAAAAGCGAAATAGAGAAAGCAATGATTGAACTAAGAAACGATTTAACTGTATACCAAAGAAAGATTTCAGAGTTGCAAGAAATTAGCAAAACTGTTAGTAACGAGGAAGAAGAAAGAAAAGAAAGTTTACAAGACAAAATTAAACAGCTAGAGGAAAACCTTGAAGGACGAGAAAGAGAACTGAAACAGTCTCGGGACAAACTCAAGGAGTTCCAAATTGAAAAAGAGGCGAGCGATTACGCCAACAGGGAGGAAATTACTGCACTGAAGATTGTACTCAAGGCTTTCGAAGGCAGTGCCGAAGATGAATTATACAGGGTTTCCAAAGAAAAGTACGGTTGTGAGATGGAGAACGCAGGTTTGCGGAGAGAGTTAAACTTAACTAGAAAAAGTTTAGATGAACAAAAGGAAAGAAATACCGAATACAGGGAGGAAATCGCTAACTTGGTGACTGATGTTGAACGCTTGAAAACCATAGCAGAGAAATCGCAAAGTGGACTAAACGAATCGTTTACCGAAGAGAAACAAATGCTATGTAAAGAAATTGAAATTCTTAAAAAGGAACTTGATGAACACAAATCCCACGTCACTGTGCTAGAAGAAGAAGGAGGCCACAGTTTTGGCGTTCTTTTGAGCCAGCATGAAAAAGAGCTTGAAGCACTCAAGGAAGAGCTTGAAGATCAGATAGCCAAGAAAAGAGAGCAACTTGCGAAGGACGCAGCTGCTAAACGACAGAAACTACGAGAAGAGTACGAAAGTAAAGTTCGAGTTCTTTATGATGAACTTGTTGCTGAAAAGGGCAGGATGAAAGACCAGTGCAAACTTAATGAACAACTAACAAGCGAGGTTACTCAACTTGAGGAAAAAAGAAACGCAGATGCACGAACAATTGAACAACTTAGAGAAACTGTCAAAACTCTGGAGGAAAAACTGAAAAACAGAGTTGAGTTAGAAACGGAAAAGCCAGAGAAACAAGAAAATTACGAGGAGAAGGAAGACTTCAGGGACAGGATGGAGACTTTGGAAGCTGAACTAAACGCTGAAAAAGAAAAAAGTGCAAGATTACTAGGAAAAGTTGAAAAGCTCCAAGAAACACAAGAAAACTGGCAAACATCGGAGGACCTTCACAAAAAAATAGAAAATGTTGAAGCTCAACTAGGAGAAACTCGAAATGAGTACGATGAAAACATCGAACTGCTTAAGAAAGAAAAAGAACAATTTGAGACAGAGTTGCAGAAAGAATTAGGCTTCAAACAAATACTTCAGAAGGAAGTAAAAGAGCGTGATGCAGCGAGACAAGCTGTCGTGCAAGAATACGATTTACGAATGGAGGAGTTAGCGCACGAACTTGATGCAGCAAACGGCAGAACCCAAGAAGTTCAAGAGAAACTTGAAGAAGTGGAAACGATTATTGGTACAAGGGAAGGCCAGTGGAAAGCAGAGCTAGATAAGCTAATTGGAGAGAAAGAAAATCTAATAACCGAACACCAGAACAAAGTAAAAACAATTGAAAAATGTCTTGAAGCAGAGCGCATTAAAACTACACATCTTGAACTGAAGATACAACATCTCGAGTCACAGCTGTCTGAAAAGTTAGAAGAAACTGAATCAGGAAACGAAGAAAATGAAAAGAAAGGTATCTTTACGGAGCTCCAACAGCGAGCAAAGCAACTTGAAGAGCAGCTGATCACTGAAAGAAATGAAGCCAAAAATTTACGACTTGTAGTTGATTCTAACGAAAAGGAAATGAACGAAGACAAAACTAAGCTAAAAGAATTGAGAGAACTTGTGGAACAGAAAGAAGACGTTATAGAGAAATTTGACAACAAGATGAAGCAAACGGAGGAGAAGTTACTTGATGAAGAAAGAAAGTTCACCGAACTTGAGAAAGAACTTGAATCTGTTTTAAAGACTCAAAGTACGGATTACATTAACAGCTTGGAGCGGGTGAAGGAAGATTTAAAACAAGAGTACGACGAGAGCAACATACAACTGAAGAAAAACTACGAGAGTATTTTTGCAAGAATGGAAGAAGAACAGAAGGCGAAACGAGAAGAAATGGAAACAGAGATTGAAACCTTGAAAGGAATGGTGGATAACCTCGAGCAGCTCAACCAGCTCAAAGACGAGGAACACGAAGTGTTAATGAAAGAACAAGCAGAGAATTTTGAGAATGAGATCAATCATCTAAAGAAAAATTTCGATAAGGAGAAAGGAGATCTCGTAATGGAGGTTAAGGAGTGTGGCAGGAAACTGATTGAAATGACGACAGAAAAAGACATTCTTAAGGCTGAACACGAAGATAAACTTGAACTAATGAAAAGCAAAACTCTCCAGCATCAAACGGAAATTCAGAAACTTACGAAAGATAAGGATAGTCTGACCTCAAAGGCAGAAATTATTGAAGAGCAACTTATTGAATTAACTGAAGAGAAAAAACGCCTTACAGCCGATCATGAGAAAAAGATACTTGAGCTAGAAACTAAAATGTCGTTAAAATATCAAAACAAAATCGAGGATCTAACTCGTCAAGTGAAGTCTTCAAAGGACGAAAAACAAGCACTGAAGAACGATTACGAAAAAGAAATAAGTTCTCTGCAGAAACAGTTATCTTTTGAAAACTCTTGCCAACTCAATCTTCAAACAGAGCACGACAGAGAACTTAGTGAGCAGAAGGAATCATTAGAAATACAGCATAAACGTGAGGTGGACAAGTACGATAATGAACTTCAAGCAAAAACAAGAAAGCTGGACTCGGTTAGAAGTGAATACCAGGAAGAAGTTCGAGTGCTTTCTGTTAAACTTGAAGAACTTAACTACGAGCTAGAAACGTTGAAGGGTGACCTTGCGAGGAAACACGAAGCCGAAATCGCAAGACTTGTAGGCGAACTTGAAGAAAAATCTCGAGAGTGTGACAGAAAGAAGACTGAACACAAAAATGAAGTGCAGGTGTTATCTCAAAAGATCCAGGAGCTGTCAGCAGGACAGTATTCATCCGACGAAATCACAGAACTTAAGAAAATGAGAAATGGTTACGACCTACTGGTGTCTTCTCTGAGAGAACAAAATCAAGAGCTTGGAGACATGAATGATGAATTGAAGAAAGAGTTGGAGCAAACCTTAACTGCCCATCAAGAAAATTTCGAAGTTGTCAAAGTTGATTTGGAAAGACAGTACAAACACCAACAGGACAAGTTAAGCAAGAAACATACCGAAGAGCTCGAGAGTTTAATGCAGAAGCTTGAAGCTCTCGTACAACAAGAGAATATATCCAAGACTCTGACTGAAGAACACATGAAAGGAATCGAAAATCTAAGAGAAGAGTTTGACAGAAAACTTGAACGACTAACGAGAGAAAAACGGAGAGAAATGGAATCAGCACAAAGAGTCCTCGAACAGCAGTACAAAGTAGCAATCACGGGGCTAAACGAACAACTTGTCGAGAAAGAAGCAGAAAACAGCCGGTCCCAAGAGCAAGTTAGGAAGTTGCAGGCACAGGTTGTTTCGTTACAGAAAGGGAACCACGATAATCTAGTCAACCGCGACGATGCAATGCGTCTACGACAGGAAAACACAGAACTATACAGGAAGCTGCGAGAAGAGATTTCTAGGAGTCGTGCGAGTCCAGAAAGTAATAAGCTAAAACAACAAGTCGAGCATCTGAAGGCAGAAATCGAGCATTTAAAGATAGCCAATAAAAACTTGCGAAATATGATCAGCGAAAACACTGTGTTAGGCGGAAATGAAGCAGAGAGTTTTGGCGCAGATCGAAGTCGACTGCTACAGCTTATCAAGCTTATGGAACAACTTATGAAGGAAAAGAATGACCTCGAGTTAAAATTAAGAGAGGAAATTATAGATTTAAAAACGAGGTTTGGTGTGCTAGGTGACAATAGCAAGAACTCTCATGACGTCACATTAACCTATTCCCCCAACAAAACACTGACCGGAGAAGCTTTGGTCGACATGCTCAAAGAACTCCAAGAAAACGAGCAGAAGCAAGAAGAAGACATCAAAACACATGTTGCGGAGATCGAGAGTATGATTGCGGACGTGAAGAACAGGTTGGACTCGACAGAGTTTACTGACAAGAGGATTCAAGAAGTGTTGGAAAGTCAACTCAAGCATCTTGAAGAGCAGCGTGAACTAATGATTAATCGTCTGTGGCAGCTACGGGAGAAACACAAATCACTAGAAGAGAAAATTACTCAGCAAATTGCAGGGTATAGCAACAGGAGCAGCCCGGGAAGTGATGCTAGAACAAGATGTTATGAGAATCTGTTTGAAGAGAGTCTTCGTAGAGAGAAAGAGCTGCTGAGTCTAAAACGAAAACAAGTGGAAGATCTTCAAGAGAGACTTGCTTTGGAGAAAACTATGTTAGATAGACATGTTGCTGACAAACGAAAATTTCAACGAGAACTACGGGAAAAAGATAAACTGGAGACGGCATTGTCTTCTGAACGAAACGAACTCGAGCGGAAATGGATTGGAAAGTTGAAGGCGAAAGAACTCGAGTTGAAGCATGAAAAAGCGTATCTGGAAAGTAAACGAGAACATTTGAATAGTATTCTGGGTGACGTGGGCTACAAGTCAAGGGGGGCACAAAGCGACAACAATCGTTTTACACCGTTACAAAAGAAAGAAAAGACTGAAGCTACTTTAACGCAAGACTGGAAACGATCAGCGAGAGTATCTCATTATGGTATGGAGACGAAAGACTTCAGACACGAAACTGCTGCACGTCCCCAGTTTGATAAGCCTTCTATTGTGGACTATGGAACATTAAGAAAAAGAACCTCTGTCGAAAGCAAAATGAATTCTTGGACAATTCCCAGTAACTCGCAGCTCCAGTATAATCGTGACTTCAAGAAAGACACAGATTTGAAAAGCTCTACACCTTCCTCAAACACAAGGTTTACTAGAAAAGTGGAAGATGATTTAAAGAAAGTACACATTCCAAGCCTGAACTTCGACACAGAAGGTTCGGATCCCGAGCTTGATGTTTCTGAAGAGTTGTTCTTGGATATTGATTCCGATGATTCAGATCCGGAATTATACAAGCCTCACTCTGTGGCGCGTCTCGACGATCTTGACCCGAACTGGGAGAGAAACCTCGAGGAAGAGCTCGAACGCATTTCCGCTGGGGGAATAATCGCCAACTTTGACCCACGGACTGTTCAGTACTCCGCTTCAACTGGTGCAGTGAGAATTAATTTGAGCCGAAGTCAAAGTGATTTATCACCGAGAACTGAGACCACGGCTGAGCAACATTTGGCTGTTTCAGATGCAAGAAATGTTCACACTGACTCGAGCACCTCAAGGCCACAAAGTTTCGATTTAACTGTCGGTTATGAGCAGTACCCACCGCGCACGTCAACTGCTGCGGGACAGTACTCACCCGACAAGTCCTTTATGGCAAACAGATTTGCAAATTTATCTCAAATTCCCACCGTATTACCCAATCTGTTTCGGGACTTGAAATTCAAGGGAAGTTCATCAAATGCAGAAGTATTGTCAAAGAAGGAATCTCACTCTGTCGCTTGCGATCGTAACACGCACAATTCTGTGTTTAGTCGGAAGGTCACCGATGGAAACCACTTTGAAATAGGCTCACCACGTTCAGTGCGCACCAAGCCCATCAAGGATGGCACCAAGGACGCAGCAAGATACAGAGGTCAGGATGGACTGAGGACATCGCCGGGTTTGTTTATGATCAATTTTGAGGATTACGTGGATCGCCATCAGGTGCAGTTTTCTGACGACGTTGCGTGTTTGCGAGAACCTTCTCCGTCCGAAAAACGTCTCTCCTCACAGAACATCTGCTACAATTAAGATGGCTTTTAACTTGCTCGAAATGTTACCGTATGGGTATACAATGGAAGATTTCATATACCTTTCCAGGTCAATGGAACGTTACTACACGATCCTGAAAGCGTAGCTAGACGAGTTACACCATCATTCTACCGCTCTTTGCAGCAAATATCAACCTACCGTTAACGTAAGAGTCACAGATACTATTCCATGTTACTTGTATATAATTTAGTAAAATACCATACGATAATTCCATTACCACAACCTGTGGCGCAGGCAGTTAATGGTAGGGAAATAGGTCTGACCCAATCTACAATGTTTTGTGCACCCATGCTGGGAACTTCAGTCCAGGAATTTCTGGGTCTGTTGCCAATACTTAACGGCTTTCAACGTAATATCCATAAATATACAATAGTCCATAGTCACCACACTGCCGAATTTCTCACATACTTAAAGTCAATCTTCAACGCGAAAGATTGCAGTTAGACTTGGATCTTCTTCCTCCCGAAATTTTTCTTCTACCGTTAGATTTTTCCACTGAAAGCTCAATTTAGGAGGCATTTTTGTTGTTGGCCCGCCCTTTTCTTTTGACATACGCAATCGCAAGTTTTCAAAACAAAACAACCAACGCAGATTTAACATTTCTGAACTCAACTAAAGTATGCGTTCAACATTTCTTAGAACACTTGGTTTTTACATTTTGTGGTCACTGAACCAAGCGCGCGGTCGTTTTATGCATCAAGACATTTAATAATAGCGTACAATCGATAATAAAAGTAACAGTAGCTTGGCAACACAAGCAGAAGTTCCCTTAGTCGCTTTCCATTTGACCAGTCTGGCCGGTCCGACCAGTCAGTTTTCAAATGGAACGCACGATTTATTAGAACTGGTCTTGGCCAGACTGGCCTGCTCATGGATCAGAGCCGCTAAGTTTTCTCGCTCTGGTCGGCCAAAGCGCGGGAATTTGACGAGTTCGGGCGGGAGGAAACACGCGCGCGCACCTTCTTATCTGTGATTGGCCAGTTATGTTGGCCTTGACCTTTCCGTTTGCACTGGCAAGAACCAGTTCTTTTTGGCCGGCCAGACCGGACAAATGGAAAGCGACCTTACACTTAGCGTCGGTCTCCGCAGAGTAAAATCACTGATAAGTGCTTAATGTGATAATGCTTAAACAGTTCAATGTGCACCAGGCAAGTGGAAAACACTGCTAGCCTTTGTGCTTGATGTAAAAGAACTCAAATTTTGTATATAAATTTATCGCCTACAGAAGGCTATGAGCAGTTCGCATATCTTTGCAAGACGGCAAGTCTTTCTACGTGAACAGTCTAGTCACTTTGTATTTATAAGTTAGTACTGATTCTTTCACTAATAGCTTTTTTTTACTTTAAGTTTTATAAACAAATATTTACTCTATATAAAACTCAAACACTGTAAATAGAAATTTGTTCTTTTATACATATATTGTATGTTACATTAGCAATTATTCAGTTCAAATATTAGGATTTGTGGCAGGAACAGTTTCAATACGCATGCGCGATGTATTACGTTCTAAACTTCAACCAACTGTTAATGATGTAAAAGAAGACAAGAAGCCATGGTTATGAACTGGAATTAAATATTCAAAAAATGAAGTCTGGTCATGTTTGGTTAGATCTGATAGACTGTTGTACCGTCATACAGACAACCTTTCTCTACTAAAGCGGTTGGCCGAGTCATCAATCTTCCGACTGCTTATTTATGTCCACAGATTCACTGAATGTTGAGCATTCTTTGCCACACTGTCCGAAAAGGGGGACAACAATCGGTTTTTCTGTACGCGAGTACGCGCTTTGGTGACCAGTTTGGAGTTCTCGAGCTTTGAATGGGGTCCACATTTTCCAGGGTTCCCGGTATCCTCAAAACGTCTTCTTTTGGATTATGCATTTTTAAGGCCTTAAAAGTTATTAAGTTTGCAAGACCCAATAGTTTTGATCTCAAAAGGTTTTAACTTCCCGCATGAATGAATAATAGGCGGAATTCATTTTTTGTTTTTTGCCTAATTAGCATAATATAGCATAACCCCCTGTAAAGATTACGGTACACTTCGAGTGGTGTTTTCAGTTAACGATGTTAACAACTCCGATGTTAAATATCGGAACCCCTTAAACCTATGTACCGCTGGAAGGCTTATAAAATTTTCTTAATTCAGGAGTTGGTTTATGCATTAAAATTTGGAATAACTAGTGAATGCTGCCACTGCTTTTAAAGGCGTTTCTTCTCTTTTTCTTGAGTTCCATCCAACTCGACTAATTTTCAGCCAATCACTTGAAATTTGGTATTTTGAGAGATTAATAATCAAATCCAAAAACGTGCCAAGCATTTTTGAAATTTTGTTTGCCGTAACTTTAGAACTGAAAGTCTAAAACAACAGTATTACGATTGAGACAAGTGGCATTTTCTTGCGATAACTTTAATAAAAAATCCCCGGCACGTTTTTGTACTTTGATTATTAATCTCTCAATATGCCAGAATTCGGAGTTATTGTCTGAAAATTTGCCCAGTTGGAACTCGAGAAACGGAGCATAAAGAACCGAAAAATGGCCTTCTTTTTTGGTTCATATTTACAAATTAATTTCAAATTTTGAAAATTAAAACAATTCATGATTTAGAGAGTTATGTAAGCTTTCGAGTGATACATGGGTTTACGGTTCCTGTGTAACAAGAGGTACACATATGAAAACACTACTTAAAGTGTACCGTAACCTTAAAAAAAAATTGAAAAGGAATGTCACAATTGGTAGTAACCCGATATGTTCAAAACATTTTTATATTTGAAAACGCCGAAATTTAAAATATTGTATGACAAGGCAAAAGTTGCTTCAAGTTATAGAAATCTCTGTAAATTCTAATGATTTCAAACACTCAATTCTCCGGAATTCTTTGATAACTAAAACTGAAATTTTCAGTGTGAACTATAATTGTACCATTTTCTATCGAATTAAAAAAATTAATCTGTACACAGATTACAGTAAAAACGCACGAGTAAGAACCTACATTTTCCAGGGTTAGCCTAAACAGGTTCTTACATAAATGGTGGTTAACATAAATTTAGGCTATCTAGGTTCTTAATAGGTT
>JANSTQ010090547.1:0-14475 GCA_026167885.1 Bergia puertoricense
TACTACTACTACTACTACTACTACTACTACTACTACTACTACTACTACTACTAATAATAATAATAATTATTATTATTATTATTATTGTATAATGGTGATGATGATGACAGGGTTACATCGGTTAAACACCTGTTATTAACACAGTCCCTGTAAATAAAGAAAAAAGAAAAATGTAACTTTTTTATCTCAAAGAAGGCACATTGATTGCCCATATCTTACTTACGATAAAGTGCAGAAAACTAAAACAAAATCTTTTTCTAGTGTGATAGGCTTAAAAGACTAAAATGGTTTTTAAAAATCTACCCAAGTCCTCGTCGTCTCTAATTTCTCTCAACAAACTCATCATTATGATCGTGGTCAGAATGATGTGAGAAATATCTGGCCCTATCTCCTCCTATATCCCTCACCAAAATATAGGTAAACAGGTCACCAGGGAATCTAGCTATAAGTAAAGTTAGACCCTTCTAATTGGAAGTAAAAAGAAGACAAAAATGGTCCGTCCATAAATTACAATCAGGATCTCACGCACAGTGTTTTATTTTTCATTCTTTTCTCTGAACTGGGCAAGTGGTACGTGTCTGTTTGATTTGGTTTACTTTATTATTTGTTTTAAAAGTTCTGTATTTAGGCCATGATTGTAATCACCTGGGATGAGGCATTCAAAATTACTGTTTGTATAGATCGTTGACCATTGTTTAAAATGCAATGCCGAATCAAAAATGTTAAATAGCTTTATTCATCAACCGTGGAACTCTTTTCTTGCCACAACGTGTTACCAAGACCACCTGGTCGATAGAGATTACCTCAACTTTACTTTGTCCCAACAAAGTCATTTTGTGATCTGAAAACCCCCTCGTTAATACGACGACGACCAAGGCTTCAATTCCTCAACTACGACTTTGTCTTAAATCCAGTAAATGTAAACTCATGAAATGCCGAATGACAGATAATTGAAAAGTGAAACTAAAATCAGTGACATTGACTGCTAATTCTGGGATTCAATTAATTTTAACTAAAAGGGCTTACAATTCTCTTGATCTGATTGGTGTAGGGCACGAGTTTACAGTGTTTTGAGGTAAAGAGGCGAAGAAAAAAATAGTGGAAGTACTTGGTAGTAGTAATAAAAATAAAAATAACAATATAAATAAAAATAATAATAAAATTATTAACATTAGTAATAATCGTAAATATAAGTAGTACGTATTTAGACAGGTATAGGTACATCGGTTAAACAACTCTTATATGCACTGAAAAAAGGAACAATGTTGTTTCTGACCAGAAATTAATTGAGATGTCGGATTCACACTTAAATATGAATTGATCATCAGCCATTGTTTTTCCAATGTATAACAAGATGCAATAATGACAAAACTGATCTTTTATCCACAGTGGAAACTCCCCCTTATGACTACGAGTACTCTTGTCATATGGTTCCAGAATCGATTCCTGGTTTGGCTGCTATGTGATCTCCTTTCACCGCACCGCCCTTGAAATAGGACGTCTAGCCACTGATCGATCCCGTCGGTTCCAGGTTTGTCCGTTCATAACAGTTACCAGTGTAAAACTAAAGTACTTGCATTTACCCTGTTGCCGCGAACATCTTATTGACAGAGCAACTCTGTTTGGTAGGAACAAATTTTCAGTCATTTTTTTATCTGAAACCCCCACCTTGCTACTTACCGAACACCATTTTAAATCTTCAACTGTTATTTTCTAAGTGAAATCATGTTAGTACAAACTCTTGAAATGCCAAATGAAAAGACGAATAACAAGGAAATAAACTCAATGACTGGCAATGAAGCACTAATTTTAACTGCAAATTTCGAGATCTGTAAACTAAAAGTTTACAATTTTTTCCTGCTTCAGTTCTTTTTTTTTTATCATTATTATTATCATTATTATATTATTTATTATCATTACTGTTATTATTATTATTATTATTACTATTATTATTATTATTATTATCCAATGTTATCTAATTAATCGCCTGAGCTGTCTAATATCCGAAATCATAATATGTTGTTTCCGATCAATGAAGCCCGCAAGGAATTTCCGTTCACGTCTCTCGAACTGAATATAGCAATTACTGCTCTTCATTTAACTTGTGTTGATATTAGCTCAGTGGATTGCTTGATTTTTGAACAAGTAAACGGACTGCAAAAACCGTCACTGTGTTTTAAAAAAGTGTTTTATGCAGTCTTAAGCCTGATTCACACTTGTGAAATAGACATAAGCACAAGCATAAGAAATTTAAATAACAAAGGAAAAGACAAAGGCATGCCAAGTGTGTGACGAGAAGGAACAAGCTCACACAGGAGTATCATTGTCTTTTCCTTTGTTATATAAATTTCTTATGCATGTGCTTATGCTTATTTCACAAGTGTGAACCAGGCTTTAGGCTTATGATTGTGTAAGGACCAACTATTTGACTTCGCTGAGAAAGAAAGAACGAAATAAAAAGTAATTCCAGCCGAAAATTGCACTCAAAAATATAAAGAAATCATTGTTCCAACCCAACTCAACAAGCTGAAATAGTCCATCCTTTAGAACTGACGTTCGCTGGACCGTTCAGCTTACCAGCCTAAGTGTTAAACAGGGTAGGTGATTTTCTTTTTCCATCCCGAAAAACAATACTTATTGTATATGCAGTTTTCCAATGTTAATCCTTTATATGTTTTTAAACAGTCACAAAGCTTAGATTTTGAACCTGCCGTTATGTGATGAACTTATCCCGGCGCTTCTTCGCGGAGTAAAAACTTCACTGTTTTTGTCGACCTTACGCGATACGTTTGTTAATCATTTCAAGTTCGAATCCACATTCCCTCCTAAGAATGTACTGTTCATAACTGATATCGTCGATCGAAGCCACCCAATTTAAAAGCGCTCAATGTACATTTTCATTCGTCTTGGTGTTCGGCTTGACTATCGGTTTTACGATAGAAAGAAAGTCGCGGACCGTCATATTTTAAAGTGGTCAAACTAAACCACAAATGCGAGGGATCGTGTTCAAAGTTTCTACTTCTCGATAGTCCCCAGTTAATACCACTTGCAAAACCGCTCGTTGGCTTTAGATCGGTCTTGTTTTGTACGCGGGAGCTCTTTAAGAGAATTTCGCGAATGGCTTGTTTGAAATCTGGAAGCCGAAGCGTGTATATTATGGGGTTGGCAAGCGAGTTACTGTACTGTAATGCTTTGAAAGCAAAGATCGCACTCGGGGGAACAATAGCGCATGAATTACATATCCAGTACACAAGGTTCATCACGACAAACGGAGTCCAGCTAAACCAGAAGAAGCCAATGATGATCAGAATTGAGATGGCAATTTTGTTTTCGCTGCGTATGGCTTTCTGCATGCGTTTGTTCTGATTGTGGCTGCGCGATGCAATTTTGAATATTCCGACATACGATACTAGAATGAGACAGAAGGGAAAGCAATAAACAGAAAGTGTCATCACTAGAGGGTAGTGCTCCCAAGTGGCAAACGGAACGGCTGTGGCGGAAAACCCGGATGACAAACACCACAGAAAGGCTAAAATAACGTAGTACTTCCGACGCGAAGACACCCGATGACGGAACGGCCATTTTAGCGCATAATAGCGCTCTAAGCTGATCATCGTCAGGTGAAGCACGGAAGCAGCGGCGCCCAATAAGTCCAGTGTCATCCATACCCGATAAATACTATCATGAACAGAGCTCTGCACGTGTTTGTCGTATGGCTGGTATGCTATGATAAACATATACGATGGTAGACAGATTGCTCCAACTAGCAAATCGGACACAACCAGGCCAGCAATGAAGAAATTGGTTCTTGTTCGCAGTTTGCGTTTGCGAGCAAACGCGATCAGTATGAAAACGTTGGCAACGATGATAGCGACGGCTAACGCGCCATAAAAAATGCACCAAAAATAAGGCACGGTGTTGGCGTTTTCCTGGTTCGGCGAAATCTGAGAAGAATTGCTTCGGTTGGTGTGGTTGTTGAACATCTCAACTGTGACACGATCTGTAATAGCAAAAGTAGCACAGTATTCCAAACGTTTCCTTTATAAATTGTTTGAATTTAACATGGTTAAGAATACGTTTAAGAAATTTCTTTGGTTACAAAAGCAGTTTTGTTATTTGCTTAAGTACCTTTAAATATAGGATGCGTTGATATAAGTTGTTACAATTAAAGTCATATAAGTTAAGATCGTCCCCATACTAAAACGTTTGTATTAAGCCTTCAGAGACAAGTAATAAGAATTAATTTGAAACCAGAATTTTCAATTGTAAAAGTTGAAAACTAACTGTAAATATCCAACTGAGAACGCTTTCGTCACGTTTTCACTGATTTCTACAGGTGCCAATTTCCCATGGTTTCGAAAGAACCTATTGTGTCGAGTATCATGCCCTTTAGAGGACTTGGGGAAATTGAAATCTCAGTGCAAGTGTTTTCATCGGAAAGCCTCGAGCTTTCCCTTTTTTAACTACAGAAGCGACAAGCAGTCAGTGTTTGTAATTCGTCTTCTTCCGTCCCAAAGCTTAGCGTATATGTGACTCCGGGCAACAAGCAACACGCAGTGGTTGGCCAAGTAAGATTGTTTGTTAATTATTGTTGTTTTATCGCAGCTAGAAGATTTTTTTTTGCAAAACTTGTATACACTATAAAAATATTCTATATAGCAAGTAGTAACTTCTTCATCCGATTTTTAGCTATTCCGGGTCAATGTCGACTTTACTGAGGGCCTTGCTGCACGATACAGCGAAGCCGAGATTAGCATATTTGGTCCGCAGTACATGTTTGTTTAGTTTTAACTTTTGAGATCTCAATAATAAATGTAATATAGTTTTCAAAGTATCAGAACAACACAGTGAGAGGTTTCTATTAATTAAAAAATACTTACGAAAATTACCTGGAATCTGTGGAAATATAAATACTATGAACAGAGTGAAACATAAAACAAGTAACAACACTAACTTGATGTTTAAAAAGAGCATAGTGTCTTTGTTTTGAAAAAATGGCTGAGGTAATATGAAATGTGATTAGCACCACAATAGTATTTTGCATTCATTTATGATTAAACTGTCATGAAGTATGAGGAACAGCGAGAGAAAACCCGCTTTAATTTTGTTTATTGAGCCTCTTCGTAATCCTGCGAATAGCCTCTGGCGATTATTACATACTTGTAACATGGTATAAGAATCAATATTTTCGACAAAATAAAACAAAATCTCCTCCCTTCTAACAACAGATTATTGTATTAATTTTGTTCATAAACGAAAAAATCCCTTTCGCACAAACCTGTGTTCTAGTAACATAAATTACTCGATGAATCAAGTTTGTTGTTGATCCGGCCGTGTAATCTTTTCAAATTTACAAAACAAAACAGCAGTGTAGTTCAGCTTTCAGGTGCATGCATCGGTTCATCTTCTGTTGAAGTAGCCCTTTGCCGTGTTTTTATCTGTCCCTTTTATTACTGCACATATTGGTTGATACTGAAGTGTTCTCAGAAGGAACATAATCAAAATGCCATCCGTTTCTTGTCCATAAGGGTCAGCTTTCATGACTTGAATTACCGCGAACCCTTTGTAACTGTAAGTTTGTTTTTAACAAACAGCAACATCCTTTTAATGGCAAACAATAGGGAAGTAGAGTAAAACTGGCCAATTAAAGGCGATTATTTTTGTGTTTGATATGTAACGAAAGAAAAAGGGAGCACGCGCTAAACTTTGTTAGTTTCATCAGAGCTATAGACCAAATGATCCTTTTTAGCGCCCGTGCCCTGTTCCATGTCAATTGTTCTTAGTCACGTTATAATTCTAACTTCCACAAGAAACAACTGAAACCAGCTTAATATTTTCGGCTGAAAACCCTTTTAGCCAGAAAATGGACTTGCAAACGACATCTACTTTTTTCTAAAACAACACTGAAGAAAATATGAGAATCGAACTTCCGGTCACGCCAACACCGACTGTTGCAATTTCCATTTAAAATCGATTTGGCTCATATTTGCAGGTTTCTTAAATACATTTTTGAACAAAATGAGTGCCAAATTCGTTTTTTTCAGCCACATTTTATATTGAATTCCAAGAATTGTCTAGGACCGCTGGAGAGTGAAATATCCCTTTAAACACCGTTACTTAAGGGGGTTGGGAGGTAGGAGAAAGGGTCATTTTTTTAATACCAGCATTCAATTCCAAAAGAGCTAAATTGTTAGCTTCTGCGTTGAATCAATTATTATTCCTTGTACCGTTTTAAAAAAATTGAATTAGTATTTATGGAGAAAATACATTTTCTTGCTAGTCCTCGGTTCGGTTGACCCAGACTTTGGTCAGTAAAATTTGGAAGGGAAAAATCCAGAAGGGATATTATTGAAAACAACTGATTAATGATTGAACCACACTTCGACTTGACTGAACAAACAGATTTTACTGCAACATGTCGATGTACTAAATGAAACTGAACTGGTTCTCTTTTAAAAAAATCAGCATTCCAAAAACTGAACATATGTTTACAAACATATTATTCGTCCAGAATACCAAAATGTTAAAAAATGTATGTATAAATCTGGAATATGTCAAAAATATATTTTGACGTTTTTGATCACAAAACTCCTTTTCAAAGATATCTTCAAAGATTTCTCATGATGATCTTTATGATAGAAAACGTTAAGATTTGTTTTAGCATATACCAAATTTAAACCTATTTTTTTTATTGAAAAAAATATTTGACTTCTAATTTTATCTGCTTTATTTGGAGTTCTGACCTAGCTTGTAAGAACACTCTCTAGGAGATTTGCTCCTAAACATCGATCTATGCGACGCATACTATGGCGGTCAGTCAGAAATCGAAATATAGACAAGATGGGGTAAAGTCGACTAGTCTACGTTCCAAGGAAAACTGCCAAACAACTAAATTAACCTTTACTAGTGGTGCTTCGATCGTGCTTTTTAAAGCCATAAATGTAAAAAAAGCCTTGGACAAACGAATGTGCAAGTCAATTTATGTCATCGCAGGTTTTGCAACTTGCGTTCAATTGTAACTTGCTTTCAACTTTTCAAGTTTGTGAAATCTGAACACATAGCCGGCGCACTAAGGGTTTAACATTGGCTACCAATAGAATACCTGATCAAATTTAAGATTCTTTTATTCGTATATAAGTCACTCCACGGACTAGCCCCAGATTACTTGTCTAGCCTCATATACGTACACCGCCCTGCTCGTGCCCTTAGATCTTCAAACCGCTCGCTGTTCCACGTTCCAAAGGTCAGCACTGTCACATCTGGTCAACGTGCCTTCTCCTATGCTGCTGCGTAACTTTGGAACTCCATACCCGATAAAATTAAGTCTTGCGAATCTGTTTCTAAATTAAATGTGCCCTTAAGACCCAATTTTTTTAGAGTAGCCATTAATTGTTAACTAGTTTCTTCATTTTATAATATTAATTTAATAATTTAATAATTTTGGTATCAAGATCAGTTTTCTTTTTTAGAATATTATGGCATCGATTTTATTAACTGAGAACATGCGTGTACGCGCATCGAGATTTTTAGATGCACTATAAGAACATATGTTATTATTATTAACTTGTGCTTGGACTTACATGGACTTGCGTTGCAGTTGACTTGCATCGACTTTTGGGCAAGCTTTTTCAACGTAAGTGGTTGAAATTTCTCGGATTTGCTTAATTTGACTCGTGAAGCGAGACCAGCCTTTAGGCCGCAAGTGCTAGCAATGAAGTTTGACTGGTGAAAGTCAAAACTTACCTCAGTTACTGAGTGCAGTCAGATGAGACTACGTTTATAGGAAAGTGCATTAAAAATAAACTCGTTAGAAAAGTTTTACAAGTATGGTTTTATTTCCAATTTTACACACTTAGAGTTAGACTTCATCGCAAGCAAAGAGGAACACAAGTGAGATGAGAAAAACATATTCTTTGCCATGCGTACAAAGTTCAAGAAACATTTTGTCTGATATTTGAAACGAGAGTGCTAGATAATATGATCAAAGTATGGTTTTCCCTACCTCAAAACCGAAGCAAAGGTTGGAATCTGGTTTTGCTCTCCAAAGTAAATTAGATATATTCCTTATCTTTGCAGTCCGGCAATATTTTAGGCTCCCGTTAGCGCCGGAAGAAATCTTAGTCACTGTTCTCCAACTAATATGTTGTAGGTTAACCGATAGAAAGGATGATCCCCCAAATATTGTAACCCTCTTTGTTTTGATACTGCTTTCGTCCGTTTTTCTAAATGAAAATAATAATGTTGATGTTATCTTGCTAACATGTTTGACGTTTGATCCCGGCCTGCACTCTAGACCATATCCATACAGCTCAACACTTTTTGATGTTAAAAAATTTATTACGATAAGTCGAACTTTTTACATCAATAGACAGATCGTGAAACCTCAACCGAAACAAAGAATTACAACTCAGTTTAGCTTAAGTTTTGATAGACTTATCAAAATATTTTCTTTTTATCACAAAAGCAAGAACGAATTGTCAATCAATGTGTTTGTTTTACGTTTTCTTTGGGTTAAATGTTTGTTAAGATCAGCGTGAAAAGTAAAGATCGCGATGAAATTTTAATTGGAGAGATAATTAGGTTTTTGCGCCAATCTGATAATCTCTGTACTGTCATTGTCATTAGAAGACACAGCACTTTGCTTGCACTGCCTCTAATCGAAAACTTCACGTAACCCTTTCACGAAAAAATTAATAAAATGAAGATTTGAACATGAGCCCGGCTAAGGTCTTTAAAGTGATCGAAACTGCGTTTTTCCTGGCGGTGCAGAGAGCAGCACTCCTTGTGGGCAACGAGTCTGAAGACAAGTGCAGTTTTTATCTTTAGAGTTTACTTTAAAAATATTGTTTCATTATCAGTCCGACAACTCAAACGAAATGGTGGCGATATTATGCACGGTAACCCCAAATAATAAACAACTCCCATTTGCTGTATGTTCTTTTCGAAACTAAAACACAAGAAAACGAAAGTCGACGGGCCGTAGATAAACAAACAGATAAACGATTGGATGCTGATTGATGTTTTCACAAAAAAGCAAATTTAGATGTTGTGGTGGCATACACATTGGAAAGTAAATAATGTATGTGTAGATAAAGAGCTGATAGAATATGTTTAGTTTAACAACACTTTGTTATCTAAAAAACTTTCACCAATAAATGTTTCTTTGTAATAATGTATGTGTGGCTCCGTGGCTTCCAACCAAAGCATCAGTTCAATCAGTCTTGCTGAAGTGTGTACTGTGATGTAGGTTTTAGCGTTTCCACATCGATCGGAGTTCTACTTGTCAGTTCTAACTACAATTTTGAAAGCAGATAAGTTCCTAAGAAGACAATGCGAATTTTGTGCAATAAAAAACTTAAATATACATGTATTGATGGACACACTAAACATGTTCAGTGCTGAATCCGAGTTCCTTTCTTTCAATAAAGCGAATTCGTTCTGCCTTCTGGAAATCTATTAAAATTTAATCCAGTTCCACTCCTTTCGAGATCTTAATTTACATTATATGGAGATGTAGAAATTAACAACAATGAAATCAGAGATTCAGTTAAGGCAAGCACAACGCAGTCGTGGTGGATAAATGCCCCTCATACTACAAAAACGTTTTAAAGGAACTTGCACGAGGAGTCGTTCATGTTGAGGAATCGGCTGACAAAATCTGATACTAATCTGCAATTAAATTAACACCATTTCAACACTAACCTGGACAGTCTGTGACTCCAACTTTTATCTGATTTTGCTGAACGAGTTCAGAAGTCACGCCCTCATAGTAAGGGAGGGCACACAAGAGGTACAGTATGATATACCTTGCGCGATAAGTGTGGATCAATATGTCGGTTGTCAACGCCTCGCTGGCTGTACCCTCGTGGATTCCTTGTCGAGTGGTGTGTCATCATGTAAATAACACTGAAAGAAAATGGGATGAAACGAAATTATGGAAAAAGGGAATTACCCAAAATGTCGAATGGTTAAAAACATTTGTTAAACTTTGCGAAAGTCTTGGTCATTCCAAAATATTTAGCACGAAAGAGCAGCAATTTAGGACAGTGGATTTGGTTTGAAAATCTTTGGTGTTTTTGCTGTTTTATAAACACCCAAAACACTAGTCGAAGTGAGTGGGTTTTTTAAATTGATAACAAGTGTTCATAATCTTTTGGCTAAGATCTCTTAACTAAATAAATCTCAGATATGTTTTCCAAAACCAATAAAAGGACAACAGGGTATATTATACATGTAAGTTGGCTTAGCCATATACTTTTTATCCCCAAGTGGTTTTGTTGACACGGTCGACTAATGGAAACATTCTAACATTATCTATGAACTTTTAACCCTACCTCTGGCTCCCGGCCCTCAGTTAGTCGAGAACTTTGGTTGACAGTGAAGCTGATGCTGAAAAAAGCTAAAAGACGCCCGAAGACTTAAATTAATTCGGCACATTTTGTCGATGTACCTACAATACTACAAATATCACCCAGGCAATTTCTGTTTGCATTCTCCGCCCCTAAAAATGGCTTCAAACAAATTTAATTAATAGGCCAAATAGTAATGTTTGACACCGGAGACCAGCGAACAATCACTGTTGTTAGTGTTCAGCTTCTCTGGCTTCTTGCACGTGTTTTTTGGACGAGTGACGACAGCTCTGTTACATACAAAATCAGTACTAAAATAGAATATGACAAAAAATGTCTCACGAAAGTTCTAAAGTAGATAACCTTTTTTTTAAAAAAATAAAAGGCCGACACCAACAATCGACTTTATCGTTTTAACTGTAACCAAATATTCAAAACTCGGATCAGGTATAGTTTGCTACTAACAAAAGTTAGATCAATTTCTCCCAAGAAATTTCAATGTTTTTAGGTCAACTGAAGGAACTTAGTACTTGGTAATGCTAACGAAACGCATGCGTAAGCTTCTCTTTAATCCAAACAGCCACTGTAACTAACTCTTATAAACAACAATTCTTCTTTGTTTATTCAAGTAGCATTTACTAAAACGTGTGGCAGAACCGAAATATTTTGACAGTTTCACTGAGCTCTCCAAACTTATTATCGATGCTTCCGCAGACATTAACGGATAATCGTTATGTACCTCCTTAAATGCCAGAAAATCCAAAATCATTAAGACTCGAACTCATTTATTTCAAGTGAAGAAAAATGTTCTTCGATTCGTTACCTGGATAGTAACTAACAAAGACATCCAGCTCTCACTGCCAATGACTCATAAATATCCCTTCCACTGACAAAACAGAGAACAAATAATGTACAGAAACTATGAGAAACTGAGAAACACATTAAAAAATTAACTTTATAAACTGTTCTTTTCCCTTACCAAAGCTAGCTGATCCTTGCTGGAAACACCGTACGCTGCCCAACTTCATATTCTACGTTTTCTGGTAATTTGTGGTGAAGGAAAGCAATCCAGGGGAAGGGCGTATTCTACCCTCTCTTAGGATTTTATATAAGTATGCTCGTGTGGCGCCTATAGTTTTAAATTGGGTACGATCATTAATCAGATTAATCGAATGCAGTAACAGTTTTTTTTCGCTTTGTTCACTTGTAAGGACTGAATCAAGACTTGAACTTTAGTGGTGTCTATCTCAAAACTGAGTTTTGGCCTTCTAACTATTAAGCTCTTAAAAGTATGTGGAATATTAATTTATTTTGCTTTAAAATTCATCGAATGGAGTGATAAAATTTTGTACTTTCCTCTGAGGTGTGGTCGAACATTTTTAGTTATGGTTTCGAAGTTTTCAGTTTCATTGTCTGTCGTGGTTAAATTACAGTTTTAAAACATTTGAAGATCCCCTTGATGCTTGTGTTAACGACAAACGCAACCTTTCAGTTTTCAGCTCCTCGGGAGCTTCAGTTTTCCAATATGGCGGCTTTAAGCTTCTTTCGGAGCTACATTCCAGTTTCTGAAGCTCAAAGTTTGTGGCCTGCATCATTTTGGGTGAAAATATATTGATGGTTAAACACATCTCAGCCAAATCTACTTCTTGTTTTGATTAGAACAACTGTCATTTTCTCAAACTTTGGAAGTTACAGCAACACAATCCAGTATCACTTTCAAGTAAGCAGATGAATGATAATGAACATTTCTTCTACAAAAATTAAAAATAAGAACAAAAGGCACAGAACTAGAGGCAAAAGGCAAGAATTCAAAGTGAGTGCAGTTCTTTTATTTTATTTTAGTGTTTTATGCACGAATGCTGCATACTACTAAATAGCAAATAGAAAGTTATCCTGCGGTAAACGATACTTTTGCCCGAATTTTGTAGAAATCGATATCAGCTCTCATTTGTTTCAGGAGTAAGATATATTTTGGATATATTATGTATATACGTTTATATATTCTGTTGCATTATAAAATTAATTGAAAGTTTTTCTGTTGTGAATTATTTGAAACGAAACTTAAATTCCCTCGCATTCTAGTCATAACTGTATAGATTTTGAAATTTTGTTCTTAATACCACACCTACAAAAAATTCTGGGCTCTGATTGGCTAATTTACCGCGTATTTTTCTTTAATCCGTGTAATTAAATCCTTAATAGCACATGTGCTATTAAAACATTAATTGGAGCTGTCGTCCGGGAACTTCGCTCGCATAATTACAATCATAATCAAAGAAAACTTCCATAAACTTGTCGTTTTTTCTTCAAAACTTTCGTAAAAGTTAAAGAACTAAAACTTTCTTTGTAACCAATTTACTCGCTCAAACCATTCACGCATAAGCACGAACTGATCGCAGTTCTACAAGTCAAATGCAGAAAATTTGTCGTATTTGTTGTAGGTGAGGTATTAACAGAAAACACCAACCCAGTTCTCGATGAATTAATGAAAAATACCACTCGAATTTGATGAAAGTGACAAATATTACTGTCACTTTCATCAAACACTCAAAGTATTTTTCATTAATTCTTCTCAAACGGATGTGTTTTCTACACTAAATTACTGGGCAACATTCTTGGACGCAACTGTGGAGATATGCTGCATGGCACATTTAGGTCTGAAAATAATTGCTTTCTTCAACTACTGTTTTCTAAAACCCGGTAGTCTTTTCTCAGTAATCATTATCACAGATCATCTCACAGATACATGTCAGTCCTGAAAGATTTTGAACTATAAAGGCTGAAATTGTTGTCTTCGTCTTCTTTCTTCTCAATAGTCTGCGTTAAGTACTGGTCAGCAGCAATCACGTTTATCTCGGGATTGGTATTACGGTAAAAGCTTGTATGACGTACAAGTTCACAGGGCCTTCCCCCTTTGGTAGAAATGTTTCCTTGAATCCCCGGTACGTCGAGCGTGTACAGGTCATTTTTCGACCGTGCATTGCGAGCACAGCATTTGAAAGCACACCGAGACAGCTTGTCTCTAAACTCTGACAACCCCAGTAATTGAAGAAGTGGGATAAATAGACTACTACTGTAATAAACACATCGTAAAGAGACAATGATAGTGCTACGTAAAAGTCGAAAATGTGGATAAAAGAAATCCACGAAATGTAAAACTTGGAATGGTAAACAGGTTATACAAAAACACGCGAAAACAGATACAACAACTGAAGCAGCCCTTCTTTCTCTCCTTCTCTGTGTTCTGGTCATTAGAGATTGGTGCCGAGTTGTTTTTATCCCAATGAGAACACAAAGTATCAACGTAAGAACAAAAGGAAGAAAAAACAAAACCAAAACGACTATTACTACTAATATTTTAGGCGATAGAAAACAGTAGACAATTGTTCCAGCAGAGGAAAGAACAGCAGCAAGGAACCAGCAACAAATGGATGTCGAGTAGCTGTAAACATCCTTACTAGTTAAGTGTGTTATGGGTGAGCTGACTACCATCGCTCGCTCCCCTGCGACGGCCACCAAATGAAGAAAAAACACTTCACCATGAAATGCGTCGAAGCTGTAGTAAAAAATCTCGTGAATTTTCTGAAAGTTTTCACTTGGTTTCTCAATCTGATAGCATGCCAGTATGTACAGCCAGGCTGGTACTATCACTAACGAAGTGAGAAGACCAGCCAGTGATAAGCTTGCTATTAGTTTGTATAGACGGCTGTGCCTTGGATTTTTGATCCTGTAAATGATAATCAGCTGAGTTATGTTCAAGCTGAGGCCAGTTAATGCGATAAGTCCCAGAACAGAGCAGAGAATCCAGCTCTCCTTTGCTTCAAGTGGAAGTATTTCCATACCAGTTTATTCCCTTGCTTTTAAAGAATCTAAACAAAAAGAAGTCAAATAACTTCTAGATGTTTCAAATATTCCGCAATTTGCCAGTTGGATGCAAGACGACAGTCTCGACTTGTAGTCTTGTCAAAAATTTCATACACATCCAGTGTTAACTGTTTCTTCCAGCTGACAAATCTGCAAGGAATAGTAGAGAACACACGTCAAGTATCCTTTATCATTATCATTATCATTATCATTATCATTATCATTATCATTATCATTATCATTATCATTATCATTATCATTA
>JANSTQ010090658.1:0-10801 GCA_026167885.1 Bergia puertoricense
AAAGAAAACGCCACCACAAATACCCGAGCTCAATGAATTTGAAGCCAAAATGACAGACCTGATTCGAGGTATCGAGTTTGCAACATCACGCCTCTCTGAGTTTCAAAAGAAGTTATGCAGACACTCGGAAACTATGAGAAAGGACACCAACGTATATGTCGTAGCGGACAAAACCACCAACTTCTACGAAATGTCGACCGACAGTTACAAGGTGCTATTAAAGAAGAAGATCGAAAAAGAATACAAGAAAGCTCCCGTGAACTCGGAAAATACATCAACACAGAAACAAAGACCATCCCCCGAAAACTATAATTAGACGACACAGTGGAAACGCTTGCGCCCCAAAACTCATTTATTTCCTTGAAAGATCATAAAGGACAATTTCTTAAACAATCCAACTTGCAGATTGATAAATCCATTTAAGTCTGAGATTTGTAAAATCAGCAAGCAGATCCTGGACCGAATAAACAAAACCATTGTCACCAAGACCGGAGTTCAACAATGGAAGAACACAAAAACCACCCACGATTGGTTTCGCGGCATTTCGAGCAAAGGACAATGCTCATTTACTGCCTTCGACATAGTCAATTTTAATCCTTCTATATCACACAATCTGCTCAACAAAGTGTTGAAATTCGCTAACACCTACGCCGAAATATCTGAAGAAGACAGGGAGATAATTCTTCACGTCAAACAGTAACTCCTCTTCAGAAACAGCAATAGAAAAATTCTATTATATGCAAGCCAGGTATGGGCACGCTAAACAAACACAATGAACTTGCCAGTGCATTCCGGCACGCCGCCAAATATCTACTTAAGAAAACTTAAGAGCTGAAATTATACAAATTATGTAAATTAGCGATCAGCTTATAAGACCAGGCACATCTTGTAATCCGCGCACCTGACGAGAGAGGACCTGCCAGCCCTCTCGAAACAGACCTGTAGTGCGATGAGCAAACCTTAATTCCAACCTTTCCCGCCTAATATATATATATAAAACTCTTCTTGCAGGAAGTTAAAACAACAAAATGTGTTCAAACTAAACGTTGCTAATCTGAGGGAGATAGAGTCGAAAATTTGCATTCCAGTTTTTTTTTGAAGACTTGATCTTACATCAGCATTTCAAGCTTTCAAGAAACCCAGAAGTTTTCCTTAAAAGCCTGGGTTTTTCCTGGATTTCCATGCTTTTCCAAAACAGACTTTCAAGAAAGGTTCGAAAGTCTTGCAGGAAATCCTGGATTCCATTGAATCCGAGATTTTCTGAACTTTTTCCCAGACTGTTCGTATAAAGGTTAGTTATCTTGAAGTGTTCGACTTTTATTCAGCAAACAGTATTCTACCTGTATGGAGATTCGAAATCTTTTTTATTGTAGGAACACATATAATGCGTTAAAACTAATATGAATAATATCAAATATTATGAATAATTTATGCAATAATCTAGACAAATTACTGGTTTCAGAGATAGGTATCTTATAAGAAGTTTGCAGTTTAAAGGAATTGGAGAAAAAAGTATGAAAAGTTATTGTGGGGTTAATAGTTTAAATGCATTTTTAAATTCCTTTCAATCCCCTTACCTAAAAGTTCGAAGGGAAAGCTTCTAAGATTGTTTTCGATGCACTAATTCAGTTTCAACTTTTGCAGGTATGAAAAGCGGGCGTATACCTGACTCATCCATCACAGCTTCATCAAAATTAAGCTGGTATTTCTCCGGTTCGCAAGGCAGGTTGGATAACAAACACATTCGAGGGTCAGGTGGGTCGTGGTGTCCTGACCTAACAACGGATAGTAGTCCTTATATACAGGTCGACTTGGGCTCTTTGACTCAAGTGACAAAGATAGCCACTCAAGGGAGCCCTGTGCTGAAAGAGTATGCCCAGTACTACTTGCTGCTATACAGAGACAGTTGGGCTAGGTGGATAACATACAAAGAAGGCGGACCGCCAAAGGTAATTGTAAGACTAAGGTCCAATTCTCTCATTCGTTCAGATGATACACAACAGAGAGAAATATCTGAATCAGCAGTCGCACGTCTGTTAGCTATAAATATGGGTTGCTGGCATAAAATTAAATATTTTTTTAAATCATCAAGAAGAAACCGAGATCATCCTACCATTAAGGGACTGAATATTTATATTTTGGGGTGAGTTGTTAAATAACTGTTTTTAAAAATAATATACAAAAATTGCGGGATATGTCTAAACAAAAAATAATTTTATGCAGGTGTCAAAACTTTAGAGAAAAGGTAAGACTAGTATAATATGCAATCAACAAAAACAGATTTGCGCGGAATTTATTCTTCCACTTCCCTCCCAAATTAAATGGTCCGCCCTTAAAACGTGGAAATACTAGGTGTACAATAGTTGTCCAACATCACATATTTGACGCTACAAAGTTTTTAGACACTGGGAAATCAGCAAGCAACTCTTGTTTCAACTGCTTCAAAAACGAGTAGATCGGTTTCCGAATATGTTTGGAGTTCTTTGTACCATGTTTTGCACAAATGTAGTAGCAAACATAACCGTTTACAACGTACAGTCTTATTATAACAGTTATTTTATATTTATCAGGTCTTTTTAGGTAATATCAACAACAATGGCACAGTCAGTCACGTGTTAGCGCCACCATTCATCTCTCGATACGTAAGAGTAAAACCCCAAACGTGGCACATACGACCGTGCATGCGCATTGAGTTCTATGGTTGCAAGTACGTGCCGACCAGTTCCTCGAGCTCTGTACCACCAAGTAATACCACTCAGTCTTCTATATCAACCACACAATCCCCAGGGCACACTGCTGAGCCGTCGAACACTACAAGAACTCTACCCGTTTCTACCAGCAAATCCCTATTGACAAACGCCTCTAAACTAGAGACAACAGTTACAAGTGGGACGCCTACAGAATCTACAAGTATAACAGAGCATACGGCAAAAACTTTAACTGTAACTGTACTTACAACTGAAACAAATGCTAATAAGGCATTGAGTACAACGGTTGTGCCACTCACTAGGGGTATTCAACCCTCGAGTGTAGTTTTTGCCACTCTTGGTACTACACAGTCACTAAACACAACGGTCTCTATAGTAAAGAGTACAACCAAGCAACAAGAAACTGTTGCTCCAACCCCAGCTACAAAGGTTGAGTCACTGCCGACTGCTTCTACTATTGTTGGACCTATTGGAAATAATGGAACTACTCCTTCAAATGGTCCGATAATTGGGGTGATAACTGGAAGCACGGGTGCACCAGAGTCTCATGTGAAACACACGGAGACAACTATAAGCAGCAAAACGAATGGATCTGAACCATTAACCACAACAACTGCTCCATATTCTAATGCAAGCGAATCTCTAATAGGCACTACCTCAAGACCAAAGATTTCCTCGCATCCATTGTTCAATACTTCTTCAACGCAACCAAAGAATAGGAGTGAAGTCGCAACTACTTCATCGACTGTTACTGCGACAACAACACAGACAAAATGTGGTCCGTGTTCGCCAAATGATTTTACCTGCTCAACCAGGTGCGAGTGTTTTCCGCGACCTTGGGTCTGTGATGGAAATAAAGACTGTTCTGATGGCAGCGACGAGTTCAATTGTACAAACACTCCCCAACCTGTTACAAGTCCTCCGGTGATACCCACTCGTCCCTTTTGTGATGATAACATGGTGTACACATCATGTAAGCCTGAATGTGAGCAGTCTTGCCAGTATATGAACCTAAAATGCACCGACTCGATCCCAGAGCACTGTGCGCCTGGCTGCACGTGTGAAAAAGGAACAGTCTTCAACGGGACGCACTGTGTCAACCCTGTCGACTGTGTTTGTTACTACGATGGGAAATTCTACGAAGCTGGCTCCAGCTGGACGGACGGTTGTAACACGTGTTCATGCTGGAACAATGATATCATTTGTAGGGCTAAGGCATGTCCGACAATCTCCCATTGTCCATCACATCTATTTATGATCGTTACTCCACCGGGCGAGTGTTGTAGGATTTGTGTTAGAAAGAATTACACTGTACCTACACCTCTTCCCACATGTGCCCCTCCCCTAGTACCCTGTGGTAGCACCATCTGCATCTCACAAGAATGGCTGTGTGATGGAGAGGAAGATTGTGATGGAGGAAAAGATGAGAGGAACTGTACAATGAAAACACCTTGCATCGACCCACTGGGTAAGGACATTTTGCCATTCGTTACAAATTTCTATATATAACAGAGCTACATTATAAGCTAATTGACATAACTCAGTAAAGTACCCAATTATTTTGTTTGTTTGGAAGAGTAGAAAAGTTTATTGGTTGATAGATTTTCTGAGTTATGTTGTAAGACTTTGTGGAATGTTGTGTTACTTTCTGATGTGTTGTTGTGATGTCAGTTTTATATTTTTCCCATTGCTCTGTTTAATTTGCAGTCTTAGATAACCTCTTTCCTACTTGTTTGGGCGATCTTTCCGGCCTTCTTTACATTTTATGGGAGGGTTAAGCTCTCTTCTAGCTCCTTAACTAGTTTCATGGTTTCAACTCCTTGTTCAATAGAAGAGTTTGATGCCAACTAAATCTCAAAATTCATAACTTGAAAATGTGAAGAAGAAATTGGACTTAATAATTTTTATTGATGTTTGGATCATCGATGGTAATTGATGAAAACTAATATTTATCTTGATCATCAATAACAGCTGATATCTTAGTTGTCGTCAATTTTCGTTGATTAAAAAGCTGTTTTTGATACCTCTGCGGCAAATTTTCAAATTCCGTACGAAAACAGAAAGTAAACATTATTTTATAGGAATTGAAGATGGACGCATTCCAGACTCAGCGATGTCCGCTTCATCTGAACTCAGCCAGCGGAATAGTCCCTCTGAAGGAAGACTTAACAACATTCGGCCATTGGGTTCTTGGTGTGCAAATCATAAAGTTGATCAGAGACCATTCCTCCAGTTAGATCTTGGCTGGCTAACCAGGGTAAGGAAGCTTGCTACACAGGGAAGCCGCGTGTTTGGTTATGTGAAGTTCTACAAACTGCTTTACAGCAGCAACCAGGTGAATTGGTTTCAATACCAAGAACAGGGGAAAGTCAAGGTATGTATTTCCATATGTTTTATAATATCATTAATATCAATATAAATAATAGAATAATAACAATAGTAATAATAATAACGTTAACAGTTAAAGCAAAACCTTCTTAAGCGCATAAAACAGAGTTTACTAGTATATGCTCTTACAAGATCAAATTAAGATATATATTAAAGGGATCACTTCGTGAACAAATATGTCTCGAGGTTGAATTAGGAGTGTTTATTTGGCCCGGGGAAGAAAGACATTAGTACATAGGTAAGAGGACGAATATTAGATATTACTAGTAGAGATTTAGAAGAAGAACGGATTTGTTAACCTTGTTATGGTGGCAAAACTACAACAACTACAATGTACCTGATATTATGAAAAAAAGGACTTGGATTTGTAGAAAACTAACTTTTTATAGTTTATTGGCTGTCTGTTTAGACAAACATAATTTTGAAGTTATCCATCACCAAGGACTCTGTCAAATTGAACCAAGTTATAACTATAATTTCAGGGTTTCCGCGTATTTGCTTAGCGCTAGCTGTGACGTTTGGTGGTAGTCTGAATTACAGGCAGTCCCCTTGCTTTAATTATAAAGGCGAACTATGGCATCCTGTTGCGTCAAAGACTGTTCTTATCTAAAAAGAACTTGCCAAAGTTCAGGAAGTTAAATTGATCCAAACACAAATCTAACTAGAGAATGTGTGTATGTAAAAATATGTAATCTATATGTGTGTGTGTAGAGAGAATGTGACTTTGTTAAACTATACGAACGAATAAATATGTGTATGTTGATATTAAAATAAACTGAGGGATAAGTGAAAAAAGAATCGATTAAATAAAATATATTCATTACTTTTGTGGGAAAAAGAAACACAGAAATGAGTGGATAGAAGCAAAGGTACCGACAAGACGTCACAGCTTAGCAACGACTCATAAAATGGCGGTATAATCTAAACCAATTAATCTTGTTGAAAGAAGTGGCTCCCAATAACTACTCTTGCAGAGTGCTTTCTATATCGCACCATCCTTTAAATATCTAGAATTTGGCTATAATTGCAACTTTCTTAATATTCTGTAAAACTCGATCTCTTCCGAATGTAAAATTAAATGGTAAATTAGTGTATTAGAATTTTATTTTATTTTTACTCTAAAGATATCCCAGAATTATCTAGCAAAATTGTTTCATTTTTCCACAGATCTTTAACGGCAACACGGACAATACTGGGATTGTCACCCAAAAGTTAAGTAAGGCAGTTACCACTCGCTACATCCGAGTGATCCCGGTTGAGTGGAACGCTGGGATATGTTTGCGTATCGAGCTCTATGGATGCAAGGTGAGGTCATCAACAACGCCAACGGTGGTTCCGAGTATCACACACCGCGCATGCCCCGAGTTTACATGTGACAGTGGTAAATGCATTCCTTATCGGTGGGTTTGTGATAAAGAAAATGACTGCGGCGACGGGTCAGATGAGAAGTGTAATGTCTCGTGTACTCAGGCGCAATACCGCTGTACCAACGGAAAGTGTATCGACCAACGCTACGTCTGTGATGGGGATGATGACTGCAATGATCGCTCAGACGAGAGGCATTGCGTCAATGTCACGTGTCCTGAGTTTAGATGTAACAGCGGGAAATGCATACCGTACAAGTATGTTTTTGATTGTTCTGTAGTTTTAAAAAAGGTTTGTGCCCTATGCCTAGAGTACAACGAATTATTGTTGAGTTGTAATCATTCCCTGGGGATTCAAAGAACAAAGACATCGCGGCTATGTTGGTTAAGCATACAATAGAAGTTAAGTTCAACAAACATGGCCGCTTGTGACGTCACGTGCAGTCGAAGAATATGGAAACTGTATCAGCAAATGTCAGTGGGAATAAAAAATCATCGTGTCAATTTATGTGTTTTCCTATGTTGACTGTATCTTGAAGGAGTTTCTTTGAAGTGATTTACTGCAAAATCAGGCTAACTAGAAGGGGTGTTTTTAAGGTAACGTAACTTGGTAGTAAGTTGTCTTTATTGCCCATTGCGTTGCATTATGGTATATTTAATCTCATTTAAGTTTTAAACTTTCAAGTTTCATTCATCCTTCGTTGTTCACATAGTTTTCTTCTGGAGTCTTAACTTATTTATTAGTGTATAAATATAAAAAGTATAAACAAAATGGATTTTTCCGCCTTTCTTACCTTGTTGTAAGGCAGAAAATTTTCGTTCTAATTTTGTTCACATAGTTTTAATCTAGTATTTAGCTTATTTGTTAATGTATAACCATATAGAGCATAAACCAAATGGATTTTCCCACCTTTTATACTTGATTTTAATGCAACAGATTTAGGTAGAGTTTTCAAAAGCATCCAGAAAATTATCTCAATATTTGCTTGAGAATGTAAAATTGCCATGCTTATAACGTTTGGTGCATTAAAATGCCGAGTTTAGTCATGTTCTAATGGTTTCCTGACGAGCCACTTTTGATTGGCTCCCCATAAATCTTGGTAAAATACCTTTAAGACACATTATCATGACCAGGTTTTAAACGTTCAAACAAGTATTTTATGAAACGAGCTATTACCAAACCTGGTATTTTGAATTCCAAGACATTTCACCCCTTCCCCTCCCCCATGAAAAAAGCATATTGGATGTATGGAAACCAATTAAAATGAAAAATCAGAAAATAATTTATCGACATATTGTTAACGTCTCCTTGTAACATTCTGTAATCTCAGATTTATTTGCGACGGAGAGGTTGACTGTTATGGGGGAGAAGATGAGGAGCAGAGTTGCCCTACACAAGCTCCTTCTGTCCCAACGATTATCCCGTGCTTAGGTTTTACCTGTAAAAATGGAACATGTATTCCTGGGAACCAGCGCTGTGACCAATACAGAGATTGCCCGTGGGGGGAGGACGAGGTAAACTGTGGCTGTAAGAACACAACCGAATGGAAGTGTACAGCAAGCGACAAGTGTATACCATTGGCTTATCTTTGTGATAGCAGTGTTGATTGTCCGGGTGGGGAAGACGAAATGCAATGCCCGATATCCAGAACACCTGTCACCATGGCAACAATTACGCCTTCAGCTGTTGTGAAAACAAGTAGTCAGGTGTCATCAACATCAGCTGGAATTGTTAGTAAGTATGAATCAAGTTGGAAGACAAAATTATATACTCATTATCATCACCATCATCATCATCATCATCATCATCATCATTAAATTTTTATCTTGTTAAAACGGTAGTACCAGATATAACTCACTGGATTGTGATTCTTTAAAGCAATTGGACATTAGCTCGTCGCAGCATCTGGCACCATCCCAGAAGGCAACACTAAGAATACGTTTTGCTGCTTATGTTGGTAAATCAATTCAAAGTTCGATGCTCAGTATTTGAACAATGTAAAAAGTTGCTATACTAGTCCAAAATATTTTAGAAAATAGCTTTCTACAAAGTCATTTATGTATTTGGTTGGTATTAAACATTTTTCAACAGTTTCAAGTTGTTTATATCCATTTTGAAATAACCAAGAAAATTTATGAATGGCTGTCAATTTGTGACATGTGCACGAGTGCTCCATGTGATTATTTCAGTCAGGCGTTCCTGTCGGGCGCAGAACAAATATACGTGAAATTAATAAACATAAAAAACCTCACGCGCTGCTTGCTTCATTTCTTTGTTCAGCCGCCGAATTATAAAGCAAATGGCGTGAGGATGAGTTTCATATGGACCAGGACAAACCTCTCTGCAAGCTTAAGCGAATCCAGAATGCACACTTGAATGCATGCGCCCGTCTCATCTACTGCTCCACCAAGTATTACCACACTAAACCCAAGTATTGCCACACTAGCCCTCTTCTCAGAGATTTACACCGGTTGCCTGTCAGACAAACAATTATCTTCAAGCTGTTACTGATAAAATTTAAAACTCTTCATCAACTGGCTCCTTCCTACCTTTCAAACCTCATGAAAGTCGCACAACCTGGCCGTTATAATCTCCGCAGCACTAACTATGGAATATGTCACCGTCCGTGGACAGGGACGTTAAGCCGTTGGTCTAGTCTCTTGACGTTCTATCGCGGGACTTAAAAGAACCCACACACTTCTCGAAAAGAGCAGGGTAATCCTGGTGTTGTGGTCTGTTAACTGAGGGCGCAACGTAATGTCTCAGACAGAAAACCATTGTGAACCGCTTACAGCGGTGTGGCTAAGTCCCTCAACCACTGAACCATATACTTGCTGTGAACAGGTAGCTGAAAAACCCCGCGGGGAGCACCTGTATATATAATGTAATGTATGTATAATGTAATGTATGTCTGTCTTATTCTCGCTTTAAATCAAAGAAAGCGCTTGCTGATCGCTCGTTTGTGCTCGCGGCGCCAACGCTCTGAAACAATCTGCCCGCTGACATCCACTCAAGCTCCACAATTCGGATATTTAAATCGAAACTTAAAACTCATCTTTTTAATATTGCGTTCAGTTAACGTCCTTTATTTTATTTATCACAGTCTTACATTTATTAACAGTTTTCATTTATTATACTATTGCATCGCATTTTTAGGGTGGATTAGAACTTCGTTGTTATGCGCATAGAACATATCATGAATTATGCGCACTACAAAAAAACGATTTCTTACTATCATTTCCATTTGTTGTTTCTACTTATTCTTTTCTCTTATTTGTTCTTATAGATATTTGTGTAAAACTCGTCAAAAATGTCATTCGGAAGAATTCTCATCGTGTGGTTTCGTAATGAAAGTTGGGTTCTAGTGGAGACCAGACTCGCACAGCTTTACAATTCCAATATGACAGCTGTAAGAAGGAACACAACAAACAAAATGAGAGGAGCATCCAAAATCTCTTTATCCACTGTTCTCCTACAAATCGAAAAAGAAGCTTTCTCCTTTTAAGGTTTCGAAAAAAGTACCTGGAATCCCCCCCTGGCCATGTACATGTAGGATTAAAGGTTTAATGGATTAAACTGCATCTACAACAGTCAACAGCCATGTGACATACGAACATGAATCGTGATACATTGTACATCATGTTTTTCAGAGTGTCCAAAGGAATGCCGATGCAGTGTTGACTGTAATGCCAAAATAATTTGCTGGTCAAAGAAGACGTGTCCAATGCCTTGTGATTGTGAACCGGGTTTCATTAAGAGTGGTGGTCGATGTGTCGTGCCCATGCCTCCGCCATGTTTACCACCATGCGTCTACAAAGGCTCAAAATATGGAGTAAGACTTTAATAATATACATTCTTTAAATAATTTGTCTTTGGATATTCACGCGCATTTTTAACTTATTGAGTTATGTAAGATGCATTGAGTGTTTTAGGTGGGCAGTATGGAAATTTAAATCTACCGGTAAACATGGCAGTAGGCGTGACTGCTTTATGTCGTGATTTTATGTAATGCGGCATGACAATTTACCTGTATTGTTTTCATACCACTAGAAACAGGTTGACATAAAAGCTTCGATTGCCTTTTGTCTTGAAAAATTGCATAAAATGGCGTTACGGTACATTTAAGTTGGGTAATATGTAATATGTTTGTGCAGTGTTGCATGTGTTGTATTGTGTCGTGTTGTGCTATGTTGTGCTGTGCCGTGCTATCTTGTTTTGTGTTGTGCTGTGTTGTGTTGTGTTGTGTTGTATTGTGTCGTGTTGTACTATGTTGTGCTGTGCCGTGCTATCTTGTTTTGTGTTGTGTTGTGTCACGTCGTATCGTGCCGTGTTGTGTTGTG
>JANSTQ010090769.1:0-14469 GCA_026167885.1 Bergia puertoricense
TAAACAAGATTAATTAAAGCTTTCTGGTTTCATTTGACAATTACACACTTGAAAGTTTTCAATGAAAAACCTAAGTGTGTTTCTTTGTTGGGGGGGGGGGGAGTCGAGTGGGGCATGTGTGTACTGAGTAAAAATTAGCCGGGGCTTTCTATAATGACAACTTTTTTAGCCGCCTCTTAAATTTTTTAGCCATACCCCTAAAAAGTTAACTGAAACCCTGCTAATGTTACGATAATAATGAAGACGGTGATGATGATGATGTCATGCACCACAGAAAATGGTCTAATTTAATCGGCTAATAGTAATAAATTTATTCAATGATCAGATATCTAGTGTAAACATATCAATTATCATGTGGGAGCGAACAGTGAGTGACGATGTACTGATGCATGTGTGCATGCATGTGGTCAAGGAAACTCAACAACGAACGACCTCCGAATTTAACACAGAGGTCGAGAACCTTTTTTAAATTACATTTGATGTGTTTGGCAAAACGCTGCTGTTCCAAATCACTGAATCTACACATACCTCTCTCCTTTTGTTTTCATGTCTTCAACAAGGAATACAGTGCCGAAGCTACCACTTCCGAGCCGTTTCTCCAAACGATATCTATTTGCAAAGACCCTTCCCACATCCTTGCTCTTACTCTTGCCGTTTGACTTTGGCATTTTCTTTGGCAGCGGCATTTTTGCAGTTCAGTTGGATGAGTGTCGATCTGAGCTTCATCAAACTAAATTCATGCGCAGGCTATACATGAGAACCGGGATTAGAAACCATTAGATCGCCGCTTCTCAGATTACTGTTCGTCTGTTGTTGATCACGGAACAAGCATTGGTGATTGGGGCAATCGCGGTCGATCCGATGATTGCAAACAGCTAAAGCATATTGGCAAACTTCCGTTTCACAGATTCTGTAAGTATTCCTCTTACACTGTTGTTTCTCTGTATAACTCCAAGATGCAGCGAATAAAACCAATAAACAATAGAAATCCAGTAAGAATCACAGGTAACTGTGCATCCCCAGAGGCTGTGCAGGCTCACCTGCGGCCAGCGAGCACACGCAAAACTAAAACCTATGATACTTTGTGTATGCGCGACTATAACACGCCGTAAAAAGGGTGCTGGCACAAAAGATTCAACTTCAAGATGTCTTCGAGAATCTCTTCTTCTGGTCATTCGACGCCTCGTAAACTCAAAGTTGGCGCGGGATCGGTCGTGTGCCAAGAAGCGGAGATAAAGGGAGAAGTCACTATTGGTTCTAGAACGGTCGTTCATCCAAAAGCGCGAATAATTGCCGAAGCCGGTCCGATTATTATTGGCGACAACAACCTGATCGAAGAACAAGCCACGATTGTAAACCCCATTTCAAGGGATGATGGAGATATAGATCAACCTATGGAGAAAATCACAATGAAAATAGGTAGTCATAATGTATTTGAGGTCGCAAGTCATTGTAGTGCGGTTTCTGTTGGTGATAACAACATCTTAGAAGCGAAGTGCAAGGTTGGGAGACACACCGCTCTCTCGCATGGTTGTGTGATTGGCGCGATGTGCGAGGTTACCTCACAAGAGACATTGCCTGAAAACACTGTTGTCTATGGCAGATGTTGTCACAGAAGGGTTCAAGCCGAAAGACCTGTACCACAAACTCTGCAACTGGACTTTCTCACCAAGATTTTACCAAACTACCATCACTTGAAGAAGTCGAGTCGCTCATAAATGAATAAACTATAATAATTTAAAAATATTATACACTGTGTTTCAAAAAATATTACTTGGAAAGAACATGTACATTTTAATTTTAAGTGCCTTAATTTAATAAGTTATCAAAAAGCTATCTTGCAGTTGCAGTAGAACCAAGTTAAATCATTCACCAGTGGGTCATAATTAAGATAAAATTGTATCTATGGCAAGAGCAAGAAAAACAGTTACCACAAAAATAGTGAATATTGTTACAAGACAAAGAAAATGGGGTTATGTTTACTATAGAGCTGCTTCAGTCAATATGTTGGCCAATACATACCAGCCAACACTTGGTTACTGTGTCAGTGGATAATGTGGCCAGTAATCAGTAGACAGTCAACTGATACTTGGTCATGCTTTTTGTTTGCCAAAATGTTAGCCTCTTTATAAGTTGGCTGATATGTGTGGTATATGTTGTACCAACAATATAATACCAATAGTCCACAAATACTTAACCAATATAGTTCCAATACCATACTGATACTTTGTCAACACTCTTGCCTTCCACTTCTTGTACTTGCAGTATGCTCATTGCTAAAGCATATTTTAAAAGAAGCTGTTATCACTTCACTAAATTTAATGCCACATGGAATTAACACTAATACAATGTACATGTAACTTAATGCAACTGGGAGGGTTAAATAGTTTCATTTTAAGAAAGCTGATGCAAAGTTGAATGTAAAACTTCCCAGTCAAAGGAAATAATGTGAATAAGATGGACAAAACATAAATCTATCCAACAACATGTTTGGAGCTGAGCAATTCTAAGTGATGGACAGGTCCTTTTGGTGTTGATCTGGTTTAACTGCATTCAACTGTACTGGAAATCTAAGCTAATTAAATGGTTCACAGATTGATGTTTAAAGTGAGTCAGTACCATGAGATCTTTGATTTCATTTTAAAAAAGTTATGTTAAAAAAGAAAATGCCAGGCAGTGATCTTGACGAGTATAGTCAAGTCATCATTTAAGTTTAGAACCATTGCATTATCAATATACAGCTGATATGCCACTGATATGTTACTGACACAAAACTGAACAATTTCAGAACAATCTAAGGTTGGGAAGGTCCAAAGTCATAACAATGTTTCAAGACAAAATCAGCAGCTGCGTATTTATACAGTCAGGCTGTGAACCTCACTGACAGTCCAACACTTTGGTGCCAAATGAGATTGCAAAGCTGTCAGTGAAGTCTTATCGCCAGCATTTAATTTGTTTTCATTTAAATTTTGTTAATAAGGCTTAGTTCCTAGGAGCGAGGCTAATTTATTTTTTTTGTTAACTACAGCAATTCAATTAAAGAAAAAACAAAAAATTATTTAAGAGTAATATTTGAAACTAAAGTGCCTCAGCCTTGCCAAAATATCAGGTTCTTATAAAAAAAAAAAGTGTGTAAGCTAGCTAATAGCAGCTCAGAAACAGCATCTCATTTATTTGTATAAGTTACAAGTGAGTGAAATAAAAAAGTAATAAATTTCAAAACAGTTACAACTACATGTAAGGGTGAATGATGCCAGTTTTGTTGTGATCAAAGTTGACAAAAGAGTGCATGACCTTCTCAAAAGAACTTTGATTTCAAAAGTGTGTTCGAAGGTTTCAGATTCCAAGGTGCATCTTTAACCGCGAACCGAGCACTTTTTTTAAACTGTTTGTTCCGTCAAAATGCCACCCCACCCCACCCCACCCAGCCCATAAGGCATAACAGAAAATTGTGACATTAAAAACTGATGGAGGAGGCATGGGAACGAGTTAAACACGAAAAGCGCCCAATTCGAAGGAAGCGAAAGGGCATCGTTGCCGTTTCTGTTGTTTGTTTATCCCGGAAAATGGAATCATCCTTCCCTCAGATTTTTCAGACAGATGATTTCGCATATGAAGATCGCTTCTCTGTTTACTGGGACGAAATCCTGCAGTACTGTAAACCAGGAGAAGTCCGTGAACGGCTGGCGAAGTACGTTGCTCAACACGTGAACGTGAGTGGTTGGAGGGCCGTTTGGCGAAGTACTCCGTCCAGCAACGGAACACAGAATAACTGCGACATCGTGGTTAAGGTAACTTGTCTCATCAGCTTTAGTTCTACCCACTTGTTTTTAAAAATTGCAATTCATGTCTTAAAATTGGTTTCTGATTTTAAAAAATGGTAGATTAATTAATGATTCTTTGGCTTTGCACGTGATCAATGTCAATGTTTACCTGTCAATTTGATACAGTTGACAGTAAACAGTATATCATCACCGATCATTTAATACTCCTTAAGTGTTTTTTTAAAAAGTTTTCAAACACTTAAATTGTTATTTAATAATTAATTATGTTAAGACTTCGATTTTAAAATCTAGAAGTTTAGTAATCTAGGCTAAATCCCAAACGCAGATGCAGGTAGCCAAGTTTTAAATGTACGTCAGTGCAAGTTTTAAACTTGCGTTTCGTTTGACGGCCAAATTGCATGGATTTGCACTGACCTGAATGGACTTGCGAAAACTTGCACCGACTTTGAGTGAGCTAAAATTTGAACGCAGATCTATCAGTGCAAGTTCTTAATCGGTGGCATATCTTTTATTGCCCTTTTGAATTGGAACTGAGTTCCATTTTTAAAACTCAGCTCTTTTTTTGCTGAGAACAATACTATTAACTCGGAAATAACATATGAAGTTATAATAATTTATCTCTTGTTTACAGGTGGCAGATGTTGATGTTGATACTTTGACTGCTGAGATTGCAGTAAGTCGCCCTGCAGTGTGTGACTGCACTCAGTCAGTATTGGAGATGATAGAAGGTCATTTGACAACTGCATGTAACTCTGTACCTCTTGTGGAACTGTACCCTGTATATGATGAATCAGGAGAGTTTGATGAAACAGCCCTCGCCATTGAGCATGTCAGGTAAAGTCTTGGGGGGTGGGGGTAGGGGCTACTCTCTATGGATAGTGGGCAAAGTCCTAATAAGGTTGTCAAACATTTAACCCCCCCTTCCCTGCTGGGGAGTGATTTCTATAGTTGGAGTAACAGGAATGTGCTGCTGGATGGGGTTGCATTTTTGGGACTGAAATGACTAAAATGCCAGGACCATATTTTTTATCAGTGACTAGCATGAGGGCATTTTTTCAAGTGGCATTGGGAAGACCTTGAGTCTCATCAAATGTAAGTACAATTCATCTCAAATTAGCTCTTAAAACAATCTGATTCTGCTTTTGAAAGTTTATGAATTACAAAACACTGTTAAAAGCTCTTCTGATGTTGGAAATCATAGTCTAATGCAAAACTTTGCAGACTAAGATGGGTTCTATGATTGTCTATAAAAGTGTCTATTATGGGGTAGGGGCTCTGAAGGGCCAGCAGCACATACCTGGCAAAAGATAGATCAAGTACCCCCCTCCCACCCAGGCCCTCGCCTAAACCTAAACCTAAAGTATTTCTAACTGAGGTACAGCAGTGTTGATCGAAATATGTTTTTTTGTTTACTAAAACTGTTGTACACTCACAGAAACAGTAAAGCATATATCAGTCACTTATTTGACAAAATAGAAATTAATATAAACTTTTTTAAATGATAAATAATAACTAAAGACAGAAATAAGATTATTGTTCTGTAAATTTTCCTAGTTTACTGTTTGAAGTATGGTAGTACATGTACATTGTTCTGTGAAAGTGCTTAAAGTGTCTATTATCACTCTTTGGTGGGTTTTTTATGTTAGAAATATTTAAAACTTCCCAAAATGAATAGCAAAAACAAAATTCAATTTGACCTTTTCTTTGTATCGTAATTAAGTGTCAAAGTTATCAATCTTCTCACACCCTTCGTAGAGGGCTGTGTATAAGAGAATCTGGTAAGAGACTGGTACGCATATAATGATGACGTAGAACAAGTAAGTGAAAACAACCAGAAGTGAAGTTTGGCTCATGCCTTGCCACATTCTGATGACTACCGTAGTTCGTTGAAACAGAAAAATTGCTTCGATAATATATTAATACTAAAACGCAGCACTGATGGCTTCAATCAAGGGCAGCTTGCTGGGTTACTTGACATGTGTTACGTCACACACATAAATTAGTCACCAATCCCATGGAACTCGGTCAGTTCAAAAGGACGTGACAATTTTGACAACTTTGATGCATAATTACAGGTCAAAGATAAAGTCGAATCGAAATTTTTCTTTTGCCTTTTGTATTTGGAGGTTGTATACCTTCAAAATCAACAAAATCTGCCAAAGGGTTACAGACACTTTAATATTAAGAAAACAAGGAAAGCTAGAGGGGGGTGCTTATATGTACATATATAATCGGATGTACATTTTTGTTTACAGGTACATAGGCCTATAACCAGGGGACCTATAAAGGGGGGGGCTTATAAGTGGCAGTTTGCAGTATTTCGTATAAATGAAATAATTGCACAAATCTTCTATTATTATACTGCATAGAAATTTCTTAGTAAATAATCTGTTTATTTTCTCATCTTTTATCCACACTGCTTGATGCAATTTCATAAATTGTTTTCTCTTGGAAGTTGTTTTTGATTTATTTTCTTCATAGTGCTCAATATTTTTATTGTATTTGAAATTACTACCCTATAATATGAATTTCATCTTTATTAATATTTTGTGACCAGGTTTAGTGATGTGACCATGTGAAATTGTGGTGTACAGTATGACCATATCTGAATGACGTGTGACCATATCTGGGTGATACGTGACTACCAGTATGTAAGGGTAGTGTGGCCATGTTGAGTGGTGTGACCATGTCAGGGTAGAGTTTGACTATGACAGGGTGATGTGTGGCCATGTTGAGTGGTGTGACCATGTCAGGGTAGAGTTTGACTATGACAGGGTGATGTGTGACCAGGTTGAATGGTGTGACCATGTCAGGGTAGAGTTTGACTATGACAGGGTGATGTGTGACCAGGTTGAATGGTGTGACCATGTCAGGGTAGAGTTTGACCATGACAGGGTGATGTGTGACCAGGTTGAGTGGTGTGACCATGTCAGGGTAGAGTTTGACCATGACAGGGTGATGTGTAACCAGGTTGAGTGGTGTGACCATGTCAGGGTAGAGTTTGACCATGACAGGGTGATGTGTGACCAGGTTGAATGGTATGACCATGTCAGGGTAGAGTTTGACTATGACAGGGTGATGTGTGACCAGGTTGAATGGTATGACCATGTCAGGGTAGAGTTTGACCATGACAGGGTGATGTGTGACCAGGTTGAATGGTATGGCCATGTCAGGGTAGCGTTTGACCATGACAGGGTGATGTGTGACCAGGTTGAATGGTGTGACCATGTCAGGGTAGAGTTTGACTATGACAGGGTGATGACAGAGTGACCAGGTTGAATGGTATGACCATGTCATGGTGATGAGTGACAACAGATATGTATGGATGGTGTTTTACTACCATATCTTCATGATATGTGACTATGCTAGGGTAGTGTATATTAATTTTGTGTTGAGTGGCTGTGTATGAGCACTTTAACTTATCACATGCAATAATAACTATATCTGGTTATTAGTGCTGAGCGGCCAAACCATAATGGTTACCCCCTCACTCATGTGTTCATTGCCGCACATTACCATCTTAATTACCCACGACCGGCTCCCAGCTGGCCTTGTAGCTCAGTTGGTAGAGCAACGGTGATCTGTTCTGGAGGTTGTGGGTTCAATTCCCGCCGGGGTCAGAGATTTTTTCTCTTTCTCCGTGTGGGCCCATTTCCGTTCTAGGGCTATCGCTCAGAAGGAATTACTTGGGATATCTGTACAGCACTTTAACTTATCACATGCAATAATAACTATATCTGGTTATTAGTGCTGAGCGGCCAAACCGTAATGGTTACCCCCTCAGTCATGTGCATGAAACAAGTTGAGTGGTGTGACCATGTGAGGGTGGTATGTGACCAAATATGGATGGTGTGTGACCATATCTAGCTGGTTTGTTACCACACGTCCAGGGTAGTGTGTGGGTGTATGAGTGTGTGTGTGACGAGTACCCATAGATACAATACTCGTTCTAAGATAAATTATTAATGTGAAACTTACAAAACCAAATTTAAACTACGGTAAATTTAATATTAAATATGCATCTGCAAAAGTTTGGAATGACATCCCTTTAAGTATAAAGAATAGCATATCCCTTTTAGTTTTTAAGAAAGATTTCAAAAACTTCCTGCTGCCGTCATAGCAGCTGGAGTATTCCATCTTTTAGTTTCACAGAAGTTGAAATACTCTAGCTCTAGCAGACCTTTATTTGCTATTGCATCTGCAGTTATAACACTCAATCATATGCTCTAATATCATATCTGCCTGTCTCTTTGAGTTTCATTTTATTACGATGGCCGGAGGCACATCGTTAAAAATTCGAGGCCGTTCGGGTCGCGTTTGGCTCATCCCGCAGTATATTGCTCAGTGGTCAGCGGTATGATCGCGCAAAGGAACCGACAAAGACCGTCTTCTTTAGGCCATCGTGCAGGCTACTTGAAGCCACTTGTTTAATAAGTTTTTCTTTTATTAGGGTGTAGGAATCTCCTATTAACCCATCTGGGTTGCAATTTACTACACCCTCCACTTTTTCATTGAATATTACTGTAATCTATTTTATGTAAATTTGTGGAAATAAAAACCTGTTGAACCTGTTAAGGAGTACTAATACCATGTGGACTGCATAACCTTTAAATTGTTAAAACTCTGTCCAGGTTCTTCTACGACCACCTATGGCGGGAGTGGGACGATGATGACGACAGTGATTATTTCTATGCCGCTCGTAACCTGGAGATGAGGCTAAGATTGTTCTATGACATGAATGACGGCACTCTGCCCAAGGAACTCGTCAAGAAATACAAAAGTAAGGGCGGGGAGAGTGGGGGGATTGAGGGAGCATATTATACTCTTTTCAAAAATAAAGATTGACGATGATGCTGGGCATCAACAAGTACATGTACGCAGTTCACTAGTCTCGCCTTATCAGCGTCCAGAGAAATGGATACAAGCGTGCTTAGATCTTTTTAGAGCGCGTTTGCGCACGCACTACACAAGAGTGTACGATCTCATGGCGTCATTTTTCCCAGCACGCCTTAGTTCTATCATTAGCTTGACGAGAGATTTCAGTACGATGATGAGCACCGGTGCGGCCTGACCCAGCTGTGAAATCATCATTTTTTCCTTTTCAATCTGTTTTATTTTTAAGGAAAGGGAGAGATGTGGGGAAAAAAAGAGCGTGGTTTGTGCGCCCATGGAAGTGATACTGTGTTTGAATGTTATCAGGGTTCGTGCGGGCCCTTAAAAACCATAAAAGCCCTTAAATTTTCGTTTTCAAAATTTAAGTACTCAAAAGTCCACAAAAAACGTGAAAAATTGCCCAGGTCCATAAAAAGTTCTTAAAATTTATTTTCTTGCTGCCTGACTTTGACGTTTGCATTTTTTTGCTCGACAAAATGCTATATATATCAGTTCTGTGCAGGTGCGAATTTCTGTGAAATGGACACTCAGTTCCTCCAATGTATTAACAAATAGACCAAGCTTTGTTTTTCAGTCCTTTAGTCAAATCAGAAGCTACTTTGCTAGATTTTAGGATGCTTTTTTCTCGTATTTAGGTGCAACATGCTTTTACCGCGGGCCCATAAAAATGACTTTACTGTACCATGAAAAGTCCTCAAAAAGTCCTTAAATGTTAGATTGAGATTAAGGGAAGAACCCTGTGTTATAAATAATGTTAAAAGCAAACCCTCAGAACGGATTTTATATGTACATTGAGTTGTTCTCCATCAGAAGCGGAGTTTAAGGTGATATTTTAAAAGCTTGAAATGTGTTTAAACTTGTTATAACCATAGGGTTAGTTGAGAGCTGCCGAATAGAACTTGAAGTATTTAATTGATTGTCAACTTTCCGCGATCATTTGGTATTGTGAAGTATTGGTAATAGCTTAAGGTCGAAGAAGTTCTATTCAGTATATTCAAGACTAACTTCTGGTCTTTTAAATAGCGTAGATGACACAGTTTATCAAATTTTAAGGAGGCCAAAGTTTAGGGTTTATCTCAAGTTTCTGACCCCCTCTCCCCTCATCATTCTTTCAGTGTCTTCCTTCCCAGACGCTCGATCTTAGCTCTAGGCTCAACCCAAAATGTTCAGCCCAGAAAAGTTAGACGCATCAATCTTCAATCGACGTGAATGAACAGGTTGAGTTTCCGAGTTAAAACAAAGCTACATTCTTTGCTTCGTGGTAGTTATCTCTGTAATCAGAAAACAAGAAGATGAATGTACTTTTCTGTGGACACAACAACAACAACAACAACAACAACAACAATTTTATTCAAAAAATGTTACAGTTTCATGTATTACTTGATTAGACTGATCCGCAAATAGAAATGTCTAATCTAGGCGGATCAGTCACTTTGTAGTTGATTGTTAATCTGCGATCAATGTATTACAAAAGGAGACATGAAAAGCAAAAGATAAACAAATTTTCTTTCCTTAAGGTTTTGATATTATCTCCCATTACTGTACGTAGAGTAATAATAGGCAGTTTACAGGATAATTTATACAGAGCACATTTAACACAACCGCTCGCCGTGCGCGCTCACACATCAATGGTTGTTCTCCTTCTAATCAAAGCGTACACCTTGTTATTGTTGTGCCTTTCGTTGTTGAACAGAGTAGTTGAAAATGTCGTGGATTTTTTTTTTCAAAACAAGCATTGCCACTTTGAGACCCATCAGCCCTTCCTCGACTATTTACCGCTCGGAAGTTTGTCAGTCAAACAAATCAACCCTAGTTCTTGGTTTAATCTATCGAATTCTCAGCACTGGAGGCAAGCGGACGTGCCACATATAAATATAAATTAGAATACAACCGCAACAGCTCCAACCTTCTTGCTAGGTTGTTTCTGCTACTAGCTTCAACCTGCCACATTTAAACAGGCCCTTAGATTAACGAGAAATTACCAATTAACAATTTAGTTTTCCCTCGTGTTAAAATTAAGGTTACGGAAATATTCAGGTATACTGTTAAATAGGTGACTCAGTCAAGCTGATATCTCTGATATACCTTCAACTTTGCTCGCAGCTACGTACCAGACATACAAGCAGAAGTTGTCAGAACTCAACAGCTTGCGCCAGGAAATGGGCGCGAACGATTCTGAACAGGAGTTTCTTGATGACGTAGATGTGTTACGTTGTGTGCAGAAGTCTGACGAATGTGAGGCTCTAGTGCACTCTCTTCAGATCATTGAGAACCCCCAAATGAGGTATCTCCTGGCAAGTATCACGCCCTCGATAAGCAGTGAACAAACATTACAGCGTACATTAGCCAAAGGACCAAGACAGCCAGACGGGCTCTTCATAACTATGATAGTTGCGCCTGAACTTAAAGCGTTTATGACAAGCAGTTTGCCAGGTTAGTAGAGAAGTGTTCTTGGTTTCATCTATTTACAAAGTTGTCACGCGACCTACACCAACTGTAAACAATCAAAATCCATGCACTATTTGATATTTAACATTACTGCTTTACAGGTGAAACCGTTATTGAACATTATAAGAACCTTGCCCAGGCCTTGGAGAACAGTTACGAAGGAGACACAATCTTGGTGTACCCTGGTGTACATGTGTTAAGTTCGCCGTGTCTTGTAAAGGATTCCGTAATGATATCTGGAGTTGGAGATTCAGTTGATATCACAGGTACATAATATTGGATAGTTACAATATGATCTGGAGGGGACAAAATCTTGGTGTACCCTTGTGTACATGTGTTGAGTTCACCGTGTCTTGTAAGGAATTTAGTAATGATATCTGGTGTTGGAGATTCAGTTGATATCACAGGTACATAACACTGGACAGTTACATGGTTTGGAGGAGACGCAGTGTTGATGTACTCTGGTGCACATGTGTCGAGTTCACCGTGTTTTGTAAAGGATTCAGTAATAATATCTGGTGTTGGAGATTCAGTTGATATCACAGGTACATAACACTGGACACTCACATGATCTGGAGGAGACAGAATCTTGGTGTACTCTGGTGTACATGTGTCGAGTTCACGGTGTCTTGTAAAGGTGTGGGAGATCCAGTTTATATAACAGTTTTAACAGTGAAATGATTTAGAGATATACAGTCTTCACTCTTGGTAAGCTTAACCTTACTTTTTCTTTTTGGGACTCTGCCCCCCCCCCCTTTTTTTTTTGCTCCGCTAGGAAGGCTATACTGGTACCTGGTATATGACCATATTTATGGAGCAGAGACATACATTAATTATTTAAATTTATATGAACCCAACTCACACAAACTTAGTGTTGCTTAAAATTTGTTTTATTATCTTATTCATTTTTTTTTGCAGTAAGTTGCTCAGACTGTGCAGAACACGCAATCGAGTGTCAAGCCAACAGTGTCCATTTCAGAAATTTAAAATTTTCCGCTGTGAATGAAGGTGTTGTTTGTGAGGGTATTATCAATGTGTTACGAGGTCACACAACGCTGGAAGAGTGCAGTATCGATGGCACGGAGGCGGCGCTGAGGGCAGCCAGTGTTTCTACTGCTGCGTCATTAACTGTGACGTCATGTCAAATACAAGGAGCTCAGGTAACTAGAATAGGACCATGTTGACTCTTTGGACCCGGAAGAATTTTATTTGTGTATTTGCAGAATCTATTTTTATGCACTTTGGCGAATCCTAAGAGTGCTAATCAATCCGGAATCGCGGAATCAAAACGAATGTGATGTTTTACTTGAAAATTTTATATGCGATGACGTTGTAACGGAGATATTTCAGTTTTTTTATACTTTTTGAAACTTTCTTGTAGCCTGTCAATAAGAAAATACACGTTAACAACAGGTACCGATTTTCCTGATGATACACCAAGACTCTAATGGTATTGCTGTGCTCTATGCATGGCTGTCTGGGGCCGTGAAGGACAGGAAATGAACAGTTTTTTATAGGAAGATGCATGGAAGAATAAATGTAAGAAAAGTTAAAATAAGTAGGAATAGATTGCAGGATAGGCTGTTGTTACATGTGGTACAGAAACCAATCTGTTAGTTGGTATTCAGGAATGACAATCAGGGCTTCCCATAGTGCAGAGTTGTAGGGAGTCTCTGAGACCCCTTACAGCTGATTGTAGAAGGTCTCCTCAGTGTGGTTTTTGGAGATCCTTGGGACCCCTTACAGCTGGTTGTAGACAGTCCCCCTGTAGTTTTAGGGAGTTCTTAGGACCCCTTACAGCTGGGTTGTAGAAGGTCTCCAAGTTATTTTAGCTAGTCCTCAGAATCCCTTACAACTTGTTGTAGAAGACCCCTAGTGCTTTTAGGGAAGGTCTTGGAACCCCTTACAGCTGGTTGTAGAGGGTTTCCAAATGGTCTTAGGGAATCCCATGGATCCCTTACAGCTGGTGGCTTAAGGGACTCCTTGGGACCCCAGACAGCTGGTTGTAGAGAGCCCCCGAGTGGTTTTGAGGGGTCGTGATTGAGACCTATCACCTTAAATTCGTTGACCTTAGCAAATTATAGTGCGTAACTTGGGATGGTTGAGAAGCTACTACCGGTATGTTTTAATACTTCTTTTCTACATGGTTATGCGTGTCAAAGACGTACATGATTATTAATTATCTGTGTTAACGGGAAATTGTAAAAGTGGGAAGATAAATAAAATGAATAAATAATGATATGTCGGTTGTAAAGGAATTGTACCAAGAGTCTAAACTTACTCGTGTATACTGTAGATTGCAGGCCTGTCAGCGGTTTCAGGCTCAACCTTGGTTGTGTCCAAGACGGACATTTGTAACAATGGGAAGGGTGTAAAACAATCGACTGAAGTGGAACTTTTGCACCCTGAACTTACTGGTGGCATCCAGCTACAGGTGAACGTAGTTTCGTCTTTACAGGCTAATGTTGCATAATTGTAAACTTTTTTATAGCAGTACGAAAACCTTGCCTAAAAGTAGGCAAGATTTGCGTAGCGGAAACAAATGTTTTTATAAATTTGATTTTTACTTTGCCACACCTTTGCTTCCACATATATAAGACAACACGCTGGAAACTTGACTTTTGTTAGTTTTATGGTATACTTTCCGCCAGTGTCGATAATTTTTCAATTTAAGCCAACTATCAAATTTAGAAAACCCGTGATGATTTATATATTTGTCCAACACGTGCTGGGCGAGAGCTAGCATGTTTACTTGGAACCGAATTGGTGTTGCATTCTTCAAAATTCCGTGTCTCGCGTTTTCCCAACAGGTTCAACCAGGTGGTGAAACTCTTCAAGTTCTCCTGGACTGTAATACCATACATAATAACAATGGGTTTGGTGTGTGTGTGTCCATGGACAGTGAGCGCTCATCAGACATGTCCCAATCTGAAGTAGGACTCGCTGTGACGATGAAAGACAACAACTTCATTAACAACACTGCTGGTGACATCGATAGCATTGTTCAGGCAAATAGTTGAGTCTTCCAGCTTCACTTATAAGTAGAGTGTGCAGCACATTTTCTAACACCAAACTTAACACCGGAATTTGCTGTTAATTCAACAGAAAATTCACGGAAACCACACGTATACAATGCTTCTGATATATATCCTTAATTCCAATTGAAGTAACATTTTTTTTGCAGTCTTAGAAAGCCTAATGTTTTTGTAAAATAAAACGTTATATTAGAGTTGGGAGAATTGGGTTTGTCAAAGTACTGTGTGTATGAATAGACCAGTTTCGATATTCCCATTTGCCGCTGATTACAATGACTATAGACTCGTTTTTGCAGTGTTAGCCTCGA
>JANSTQ010090880.1:0-14469 GCA_026167885.1 Bergia puertoricense
AACAGTAAAAATTGCAATATCAAAGAATTCGTTCAGGTTTCCGGAAACCGGTCTGGATCTTGCCGCTTCAGGGGGCCAGGCATTTGACACCTAAGGAATCCCTTGAGAGCGGGGTATTTGACCAAAAAAAGAGCTTTCATGGTGGGGAATTTGAACAAAAAAAATCAAAAATGTCAAATGCCTGGGGGTCTGCCAAGGGGGGGATGGACACTCTTGGATTTGACTCATACATTAGTATGTACTAGATAATTTTTTAAATAAACCATCTTGAATTTATAGGTACCAATACAATTGCAGTTATGAGTGGGTCTTAGTGCTATGACTCCATGAAAATAAGCTTCAAAGACTGCTGGGAGGAGATTAATCAGATTGTTGCTGATGGTCGAGTGGAGATATATCCTGGCAGACAGTGCCGGTGGAGATCTTACTATAGGTGGAGATTACAAGGTAAAAGTCTCTGAATGCGAAAAAATGTTTTGGTGCTCAACTTTGCAGTGGAAATCAATAGAAACGACGTACCTATAATCAAAGTGAAAGAATAATAATGTGTGCTGTTTTAAATAAAAACCAAGTATTATAACTTTAATAATCAATTATTTATATATATTGTTTCAATTTCTTTTTTCAGTTTCTTCTTCTTGTCAGTGGCCGTTCTGCAGCTAATTCAAAGTATGCCTGTTTGTGGTGCACAATTCACAAGGACAGCAGGTAAATTAACAGCATATTATTACACGTCAACATTTTTAAAAAAATTTATTCATTTATAAACAATAAAAATACACAATAATTATTGACTGCTTGTAAATATAACTATAGCAATTTTAATACTGACATACACATGATATACTAATGTTATGGAGTTAAATAAAGAATTCTGTGAGAAATCAAATACCATAAACCTCATTACATAATTTAGTATCTATTTTTAGTTCTTATCACATACTTGGATACTATATGAATGGAGCATTTCATTTATTGATTTAATTTCATTTAAACTCCCAACATGTACAGATAGGATATGTCAAAGCCAGGTAACTTCTACAATGAAGCACCAAGAGTTTTGACCTTGGCAGATGTTAAACAGAATGTGTCAGAGGGCAAGTTCTGCTGCTGTGAAGCCCCATTACTTGACATCCCACTCGATCACATCATTCTCAATGAGCTCCATCTACTCTTGAGATTTACTGATGTGCTGCTAACCAACATAATTGAGGATGCCATGGAATGGGACGATAAAGACGACTTTGGCAAGAGGAAAGGGATACCAAAGGGCCTCCACCTGAGGAAACTCAGTCACCTTATAAACAGCTGTGGGGTTACCTTTAGTATATGGGAGAAGAGGGATACAGAAGACAAAGGGATGGGGAAAATGGACTGGACCTCTCTAATGGGGGATGAAAAGAAGAAGTTGTTGAGAATGTTCCCAACAAAACTTGAAACCTGCACGGATGCCATTCACCCAGACACTGCTGTAACTGTCATAAAACTATGGAAGGTATATTACAGTCACTACAGTGACTAGATAAACTAAAGATAATTTATGAAGCATTCCTAATAGATTTTGTATAGTAAAATTGTTGACATTCAGGAGATTTAGCAAATTAAATAATTCTGTATTATAATTATTATAAGTAGGTCAAAAAGTATACATAACTATGAGTATTTGTGTTTTGGTTTATAGTAGTGATAACAGTAAGAACAAAACAAACGATAAATGATTGATAAATTTCTCCCATTCTTATGAAAATGATTTTATCATTGAAATGCCAATAAATAACAAAAACAATGATCTGGTCTTTACGGGACTTTGGAAACCTTTATTTTAACACAATTTCATCTCAAAAGCCTGAAGAAGTGGAAAGTTGTGGCTCAAGGGTAAGATACACCTATATATCTATACAATCCAGGGATTAAATGTGAACCTGATGCTGGTGTTCCTCAAAACAAATTTAACTTATCCATAGTTTTTGGAACAGTAGCCTCACTTTAATTTCATGCTAAAGCCCACAGGATTTTATGGAAAGGCCAAAACTAACAGAAATACATATAGGATAACAAAACTAACAAATGATATAACATAAAGAAGTTAACACAGTAACCAACCATATCTTTCCATTGACACTGGTCAAACATACAATCTAATAAACTTACAACTTGTTTTTATCACAGATATATGACTGGATACAACTATTCCTGTCCTTGGGAAACAAGCATAAAGGATATGCTCGTAAAAATGTGACTCCCTACATGCATGGGGCTGCATACCATCTCCAACATGCTTTGGCCATGTTCAACAATGTCAAGCAGTTTAGTTCCCAAGGTCTGACTTAAATCTATCTACTGGGGGATATTCAGGGAATTGCAAGGAGAATATTATTGAATAAATTGGTTTGATGGTTGGGATTCATGTAAAAATTCACACTTTTTTCTGAGAAATCTAGTTTTTTTGCTATTTCAAAGTAATAATAAACTGAAATTATTGTATATTTTCACTGAATGGACAAATACTAAAATAGTAATTCCTCTTAGTGGTGGAGCCTGGTGAAAAATATTCACCTCTAATGCAGGGAATAATTATAATTATAATTTATCTCCACCCGATACCCAAACCCTTCTATACTTGGTTTAACATCAATTGGGTATATTTTCTGAACTTGTTTTCTCATTTGCAGGAGTTGAGAAAAATAACGATGTGGCAAAAAATATTGTCCACAGAAAATAAAATAACTGGGACACTACAACTGATATAATCCATGCAGAGCACAGGATGAACACACCGAAGAACAGAGAGAGAAGGAAGAGGAAATATTCCAAGGTTGCTGAAGATTTTTGGAATGGTGGAAAACAAGAACAAATGAAGCAAAAGAAAGGAAAGTGCATAAGAAAACAAAAAGAAGAAAGACCTACTACAGCAACTGTACACAAGATACAGTTAACAGTGTTACCGAACAAGCAAAGCAGCCCCAAAGACGAAAAATGCAAAAAAAGCAAGTCAAGAAATCAAAGAAAACAAAAAAGGCTTAACTCTAGATATATAATTTGCAGTTTTCAAACTTGCTGTTATAGTACTATACAATTACTGCATGTCAGCAACCTTTGTATAATATTTTGTCTTCTTTCTCAATTGTCAGAGATACAAGTTAGCTTATCGTTTCAAACTGATGTACATATTCAATGACTTAGATTTCATTAAACAGAACAATAGATGGTCATAAAGTAATAAATGTAAATATTGTAAGTTTTTTGGGCTACTTATGCAGCAACCTTCACTAACTTCACAGTTACTTTCTACTGAAAAGCCTGTGCTGCTGGATGGATGCCTTTGTTGTTTCTTATGAAATGTTTTGGGGACCAGGAAATGAAATGCCTGATCCTCATTGGGTAATAGATCTTTGTCCCTTGCCCATGCTTGTCTAAAAGGCAGTCCCAGTTCTGAGGGAAATATTTTGGGGGGAAGTCCTCCTGCTGCAGGATCTGCCACTGTCTGTCCTCAATTCCCTTTCCATTAAATAAATATTTAAAAACATCCTGTCGGAACTCGACAGTAACTGGTGTCCTGCAGCGAGCATTCTTTAAAGAGCAGGCAACTTCTACCCGCAGCTCGCTAACTTCACTGAATACAATGCCCTCTTTTGATAAAGGTTTTTTGAAATACCTGACAAAACAAATAAAAATAGTTCTCAACTATACATGCCCTTGCCCAAATTTGTAATTCATAAGTAGTGTCTTTGTGAAATCTAGTGGCCAATAATAAGCACTTACTTGAGACAGTTTGTATTTAAATGTTCCTCAGGCTCCCAAGTGGACTCAAATGGACTATAACCAGTCCACTTGACCAAATATTCTCTTCCCTTTGAAGATGAAACCAATCAAAAGTTTTCAAAAACAAGCAAACGGCGACTTCAATACAAAATGCACCGCAGGCACAGTCAGCATGACAACGGATTTCAGTTTCAATTAGTTTATTTCAATAATTTTCAGGTTGCATACATGAGCAAATTTCAGAAGCTAACAAAAACTATGAACAGAATATATTTTACATTTGTAATAATCAAATTCTCCATAATCGGGTTCTAAGTTTTAGTCATTTAGTGAAGGAGAATTTGCTGGCTGATCAAATATTGTTTTCAACAGATATTTTCACAAACGGCTGCTAAAAAAGTGAAATTTTGCAGAAAAATCATGGCAAAAGAAGATTTAGTCGATATTTCTACATCTTCTAGGCAAAAGTTGGAGAAAATAGGGCACATTTGTCATGATCATGGCACAATATCGATGTAAATGCAAACAAACTCACTTCTTTCCCCTTGTGAGCAGATATCAGTCTGTCAACCTCAAAAAGTCGACCTCCTTCAACTGTAGTTCTTGCCATTTTATGGCGCAAAGGATTGGCGAAATCTGCCGTCGACAAGCTGTGCAAATCAGCAAAGAAACCAAGCGATCGCTTTCCTCTCGTGCCGGACGACATTTCTTTCTTCCATGCAGCCGGTCAAGCGTGCAATCTAGTCCATTATGAATTGGCCAATAGCATGCAAGGAGAAATTCTAATGATTGACAGGCCGGAATGACCACAAAATTAAGAACCTCCCACAATAGTCGCGAATTTCTTCACATGTTTGTCTTTTGCCGTGACCGTTTGTCTTTTGCCATGAGAGATTGTCTTTTGCTGTACGTGTTTGTCTTTCGGCGTGACAGTTGTGGGCCACCGCACAAATAAAACCACACATATTGAATATACTTTTCACACAAGTCGGCCTAACAAATCAAATTCTCAACATCAAACAAAGCACATTTTGAAGTACCTTGTAATGACTTTTTTTAAATGCAGGTGCCAAGTCTTTTATACTGTTGTCATTGTTAAGGATTTCTTTGTGAGGTCAGCTATGCAGGGTCAAATTACATCAATTCAAAAAGGCATTTGTCAATTACAGCTCAGCGAAGGTGAAAGTTTCACAGTCAATTAGCAGTATATAAAGTTGATTGCTTGCAAAATTAACTGCTTAAGAACTGGTATACATTCAGTTTCATTCAGAAATATGGCAAATTTGCAAATTCAAACCACATCAAAATGATTCTAATTATTAAGCACCCCTCCAATTTAGGCGCTACTTTGAGAAATATTTTTTGTTTATATTCCTATTTAGGCACCATCTGGAAAAATAATTAATTTTATCCGGTGCTTACATTAGAGTAAAGACGGTAACTACAAAAATTCGGTTAATATTTGCTTAAAAGTTAATAATTAACAAATCATGTGGATGAATAGCAACCATTATTGAAATGAGCATAACACATACTATAATCTGTGAAAGTTTCATCAAGATATCTTGAATAATAAGGAAGTTGTAGCCAAATTTATTAAAAATTTCTTACTATTGGTCACACAAACTTGGTACAATTGCTTTAAAATTTTGGGCCAAAATCTATTAGGAATTTCCAAACTTAAAAATTATGTAACTTCCTTAATATTCAACAAATTTGCATGATCTTGGTGTTATTTTAAAGGTCTTGTGAAGATTTATCATGTGGTTTTATTAGAGCTGAGTTCTGATGCATTTGAAAATTTAATCCACATACCTAAATATTGGGTCAAAATTTATTGGAAATTTCCGAACTTAAAAATTGTGTGACTTTCTTAATATTCAACCAAATTACATGATCCTCATATCATTTTAAAGGTCTTTTGAAGATCTGTCCTTTGGTCCCTATAAATCATAGTTTTGTTACATCTGAATTCTTTACCACATAACCCATGACACATCACTTCCGCCGGATGGTAAGAATGATCGATATTGACGCTTACGTTTGTAAAATACTCGTTACCGAATTTTTCCAAAATTTAAAGAACCACTGTATGGTTTGTAATAAACTACATGCCCACAAGCCCCTTGATACACAGTTTATAAATCTGATTTGCTGAATTTCGACACGAATTGCTGCGCGTGTCGGCATTCACATGGATTTCCAAAAGGAAGGTCAGGTTACATTTCAATGGCTGGATGTTAATTTATGCGGTTGCTTGGCCTCGCATTTTCATTATAACGCAGTCATAAATTGTGTTGAACTCGCACTAAAGTATTCAAAACTAAAAAGTGCTGAATTTTGCTCTTGTCGCAGCAAAATGCTGGCGGTATACTGGACAAAACCTACCTCTGGAAAGTGCCAACTTGTTACATAACTGGGCTACGACTCGATTTCTAGAAAGGAACCACTCGCCCGGCTCTTTCTTGTGTGACAAGAAGAAATAATCTCCATTGTAGCTAGCCACTTACAAGACGTATAACCTGGATTTTGCAAGAAACAGGACAACTGTTAGTCAAAAAGTGAAACTGAACATACTATATATAATCAATAATTATAATGTGCCATCATAAGGAAACACATCTTTACTGACCATTTTCTCGGCAGCTTTACCGTCTCTGTGTTACAGTAATTTGCACTTAAGTTTCTTCATAACTGCCAGGTCTTTTGTTGACTGGAGAAAGTCGATTTTCTGCAAAACGAAACATTAATAATCCTACAATCCTGCCATCGAGTGATACACCACTTACATGGCGCTCAAGACAAGCCAAGATGCAACGCGCGCCCTTACACCCTCATGGTATTCCGCTGATCCTGCAATTAAAAACACGCGGGCGCAAACTGTGACAGCATTGAGCCCCCTCTGGGCCCGAAGCAGAAAAAGAGTCCGAAATGTGAACATTTAAATGTGAAACTTTGAGAACACTTTTTCAGACCAGGGTCTGTATAGTTCCATACAAAAATAGCTTAGAGGAGGTTTATTATTTTATGATTCAATCATACGATTAGTCATTAGTAATTATATATAGATATGTATTAATTTTATGAATTTCATTTTTTAATGTTCTAATTTTAATTCGTAAGTTATTAGATTATAGTTACTACATTTTATTATTTTTTTTATTATTGTAATTTAGTCTTTTTATAACGTAACATTGTAAAGCGCTGTGGATAACTAGTAGAATCAGCGCTATAGAAAATAAATTATTTGTTATTATTAAATTATTATTTAATGTAATTTTCTCAATCGGAACAGCAAAGCACGTGCAATGAACGCAATGAAGCTAAAAGGCAAAATTGTTTGAGTTCTTTATGTTTTGTGGTATTGAATTTAATATAAACTACTTCGTGTTCTTTTCCTTTGACAATGTTCCGAACCTAGGAACTGGATTTTCGGCCATTATACAGCAAAAACAACCAAAATTGCTCGCAAGTGATTGCAAATATTGGCTCTGCTCAAAGGAGGAAGCGGTCTCCCCCAAGCGCCGTATACTACAACTCATCAAAGTGATGACGTCTCTCTTTGTGGGATTTCCGCGGGATTTTCATCGACTTTTCATCTGAAACTGTTTTGGACAGACACGAGTGTTCGGCGATCGGCGCAACTTCAGTTTGAATATTTGGGAAGAACACGTGATCTCATTTTGTGGGATGCCATGGCAAGAATGTTTTACTTAACATTGTCGAGAACTATCTGTGCATTCGGTAAACACACTGAATGATATTTTTACAGATGTGATTGAAAATGGATAATTTTGTTTTTAAGGGCAAAGGTGTTCAATTTCATAGCGTGTAGCTGTAAATTACCGTAAAATTCCGAAAATAAGCCCCTTCGTATATTAGCACCACCGAATATATATATAAGCCCCCACCATTCAAAACGCAAAAAAGTTTCCAATAATAATAGACCAGTTTCGTATTCTCAGTTGTCGCTGATAACAATGACTACAGACTCGTTTTTGCAGTGTTAGCCTCGACTTGATGTTAAATATTCATAAACTCTCATGTAGATATGAGTTATTCACAACTCATATCACAACTGTGTATTGTTGGAGATTCGGATCTCGCTGGTATTTATGTAGATTCAACACCAAGTTGAGGCTAACACTGCAAGAACGAGTCTGTAGTCATTGTAATCAGCAGCAAATGGGAATACGAAACTGGTCTATTGTTTCTGATTACAAACCCTCTGAGGCTTATATTTGGGAATTGTACTCAAATTAAAAAATAAAGCAAAGCAAATTACACACACCATTATGATCAAGCTTTTTTATTTGTAAAAGAACGATTCTGTACGCTGAGCCACTGTTGTCAAGACGTGCCATATTTTATTGTCCTTCTCGCCTTGGATTCCTTCGGTCTATAGACAAAGTATTCACAAGAAAATTCGATCCCACCACACTAAGCCCAAACTTTCTCTGGTACCCCTCACTTTTCACCTGTTACATTTGCGGTGCTAGAATATAGTTTTGTCCTCGAGGCATCAGACCTAACTGAAAATCTCTGCTATACTCCTAGAGGTTCCGGAATATGGCCCACAACAACTTCTTTATTGTTGGTACCTTCAACTTTTGTCTTCACGGCAATAGCATTTGTCACCGGGACTGAGGTGATTTTCTTGAGCTTGAAGTTGGCATGTTCAGAGGGTTTACGGCTTGTCATGAATTTCTAGTTAACCCTATCTTACACGGGCTTTTGGGGGGTTCCTGGTCACGGGGGGGGGGACAGAAAGTGCCCGCGGCCCGTAGCTCAGAAACTATTAAAGGAAACAAAACGAAACTTGGAGGGTATGTACAACTTCTCAATCTAAGCAAATCGAGTTACATGAAGTCACAGTAACGTCATACCGCCGCCATCTTGGATTTGTCAAAATATATTGCGCAGTTTTCAAAATGTCACTAATTGCACAAAAATGAACCCAAAGGATATAAAAAAAATGTTTTTATATGCTCAATCAATGAAAACGCTCATAAGCTGATAAGGACAAATGACCCTTTTAGTCGTTACATTAGTTCGTGAATAAACCCCCTCTACGCTTTTTGTATAGAGCCCAATATACGAGCCCAAGGCTAAAAAACTGTCTGAAAAGTGAACATTTTCCCAAGGCAGAGGCGAGGGCGAATAAGAAACTTTGAGGACACTTTTCAGACGAGGGCCTAGCGCGAGCGATAAACGCAATGAAACAAAAAGGCAACATTTGTCGAGTTCTTTGTGTTTTGTGGTTTTAAATTATTAACTAGCTTCGTTCTCTTTTCCCTTGTAGATGTTCCCAACCTAGAAGCTGAGTTTTTCGGCCATTATACAGCGAAAACAACCAAAATTAAACGATTTTAATTGCTTGTCAACGGTTGCAGATATTGGCCCTGCTGTATCGAAAAATATTGGCTCTGCCAGCAAAGGTTCAAAGGTTTATTTTTTTCCACATCATTTTACAAAATATATAGAAACAAAAACAAAAAAGTTCAATATACGTGGTGGGTGCAAGGGTAACAACGCCTATAGGGTTAACAGAAGTCCCTTGCACCCAGTGAAAAAGGAAAATATAGTTCGAAACAAATTCAAAGATAGCATTAATGTGTATAATCAGAATAAATATAATGAAATATGTATATATCTAAGGATAGCAATATATAGACGTGCAAGAAATAGACTTTGGAAAAAAATTTTTAAAAAGTAAAAGATATATAGCTATAGTCATCTAAATCAAATGAAAGCAGATACTTTTTATATGGTATTTTAAAGCTCGCAAGTCATACACTATTCCTAATTTCAAGGGGAAGATCATTCGAAACTTTTGCGGATGGATATTTAACATTAAATTTACCAGAGTTCAATTTTGGTTTTGGTAGAGAAAGACTGCCTTTAGTTTTGGAACGGGTATCATGTTTTTGGTTGATTTGGTGAAAATAATTACTAAATATATCAGGAATCAGATGATTAATTTGTTTTTAGACTAATTCACCCAACTGAAAACGAACAACTTCATATATATTTAAGAACCCGAGATTTTGAAATAAAGGTTTACTCGGTGTTCTCAGGCCTGCAAATGAAATAGCTCTAGCAGCACGTTTTTGAAGAATATGAATAGGTTTCAGTTTTGATGGGTAATTGCGACCCCAAGTGAGCGAAGAGTAAGAAATATATGAATAAATTAAACAGTAATAAAGACTTTTCAAGGCGTTTAGATTAAGATAATGTCTTGTTCTGTAAAGTACCCCAATTGATTTTGATATTTTCCTGGAGATTTCATCGATATGAAAAGTGAGATTGAAAGTGAGATAGTTTCAGAGCTCTGACTTTTCGCCACGTCCGCCATCTTTGAATTCCGCGCGAATGCGTGCATCACGTGATCGATTCTGACTAATAGCATCGCTCATTTTCACAATGAAAATTATTGTTGTGAATTCATTCTAGTATTGTCCTATGCCAGACTGAACATGTACATGTAAAATCCATACAGAGTGAAGCCTCTTGGATAGTGAAAGAGACATACCTCATTTTATAAGAATTTTATTCCCTGCAGTAACTGTTGTATTCTTTACAAAAGATAAATCTGGAAAATAAAATTAAGAGGGGAATTGCTTGAAAATTTGAGATTACTTGAGCTTTTGTTGTAAGTGCCTCTAGTCTTTTGTGTTCTTTTTTTACTCAGTTCATGCCTTTTATCAAATGGAATCGACATTTGATTTAGGTAAATTCTTATAAAAACGTAAACTGATTGAGAATACCAAAACAATTTTTACTAAGAGCTACATACCTGTGGTTTTCTTACATTTCCACGATGTCCGAACTTTTGGTCACTCTTCTCAACACTCCGCCCATTGGCGACAAAAGCGAATAATTTACAGCTACACGCTCCAAATTGAGCACCTTTGTCCTTAAAACCAAAATTATCCATTAACTATTCTCATTATCTCATTTACATTTTCGTGGTTGATTGTTTTAGTTTTTTCTCTGTTTACAACCAAAGCCAAGAAAACGACTTTTTAAATTTCCTTAGCAATCAATCTCCCCACCATTCAAATGTGTTTTTCTTGCGAGTCCCGTTGAAATATCGCATCTCTGAAAAATGCGGACATTTTTGTATCCTCTATCGGAATTTTAAAACAGCTTTTAAACAGAAAACGGCGATTTCATATGTCATGTGACCTGCGACGTTGACAGCTAAAACCTTGTGTGATATTATGTTATGTTGTGCTATGTAAAGATCGTGGACTGATCCACGTTATTCGATGAAGTCGCTCTAAAACAGGTTTTTCCCTATTCTTTAATCAAAACACATTTTAAAAACAAGTTTTAAGAGATAAATCGATAATTTCATAAGACATGTGACCTATGATGTCGTGCGAAGGACCACCAAAAATGTCATTTACTAGGAGGCAAAATGTCATTTACTATTATCCAAAGTGTATACTCAATCATATCTTAACAAAGAACATATCGAAACAACATTGCATTTGTTAGGGATGACATATGTAGGCAGGGATTACATTTGTAGGCGACTCTAGAGCAACCCACTAACTGTAACCCCTTCCCACAAATTTAATGTCATTCAATTAAGATTATCGATTTTTACTTCAGATATTCGTAACAGAAACTTTAGGGCCAAAGGATCATGTACGTGCAGTATTAGGTCTCTCAGTAAAATACCAGGAGAAATACTGAGGGTAATTGCACTTGTGGCCTGTATGTTGTCTGTCTCAAAACAACACAGATTTGTCGATGTTTGCCACACACTAGCCGACAAGCTAAGATCAAATCGACTTATACTTATACCATTACATAACATAACATAAATTACACAATAACATTGCACAGAAAAGTTTGGGATATCAAACATGTAATAATCTTCTGCGTTTTTAAAATATAATATTAAAAACTAGTATACAGCACTTATAAAACGCTTCTACCAGTAAACATATATTTTCAACGGCAATTTAGATAATGCCGTGTCTTTGTCAGCTTTATCAGGCCAGAAATCATTATTTTTACAAACACATTGGAAGGATTAGGTCATAAAGATATTTACGTGACACGTGCAAAAGTGGTCGACCGCTGTTGAAGGCGGCCCGAAAGCTCTTTTTTTGTTAACTACTAGCACTTTTCCCTAGAATGTTCAAATCTAAGTCCATGGCGTATGGGGATTCAACGGGCAGACTAATGGATAAGGACATTCTTTAAAATTGTTAAGAGTAGAAAGATCGGATAATTAAAAACAATCAAGAGAACATAAACGCATCTTCGTATTACCGCAAGAACAACGATAAATTTTTAAGAGATCTATTTTAGTAGCTTGCTGAACAACACTCGTACTGCCAAATGCAAGCTCGTGGAGTTTGTTTTGGAGTTGTTTTTTAAGCAAGCTTTAAAAGCGTTTTAATTTTACGGTTGGAAAATGAACACCGGAGTTCGAAACAAGCTAAAGGATATGTATGGGTAACCAAATAGAAAGCCGTGCAATTTGGATAAGTTAACTCGTGTTTCGTCAAAAGTGAACTTAAATGCATAAAAAAGTTAATTTCTCCAAAATTGCACGATGTTCTAGTCGATTGCTTTTTACCGTGGCCCAGAAGTACAAAACACAAATGAAAAGAAGTAAAGCACAAAACACAATAAATGAAACACAAGACACCTTCGCTGAACACAAAATAAAAATTTAATCACAAAAACACGCACTTAAAGCCAAAACGTGCACTGAAAGACAAAACACGAACTGAAATGTAAAACACACACACAAAGTTCGACACGTACAGAGAGCCAAACATGCACAGAAAAAATTAACCTAGAGACTGGGTACCACTGTAGCTCTGCTGACCAGTTCGACTGCGTACTCGACTACAAATGGCAGCATGGGAGCGGGAACAATCATAAAGTGTAGTCAATGTGTGTCGGATGTCCTAGTCATTAAATTATTGCCATTAATGCGAAAAACCTCTTCTTAAGTCTTCAAAAGATGGAGAAAATTCTAGTTCGAAGTCACAAACTTCTCAGTCACTGACATTTGAGCAATTCAGAAAGCGTGTATTTTCATAACGAAAGCTTGGGCTAGGTAAAGCAGAGTAAACAGGGCATTCCAAGTTAAGTACTGGTCAATGTGGGTGGGCATTTTAAAGTTGTCAAACGAGTGCTCAAGCCCTCAAAAAGCAAAGTTACACTTGTTCAAGTGCCTTCGAATTTACGAAAGTTAGAATTATTAAGAAAGGCAATCGATAAGCACGCTACCTATGATAAAAACTTCGATCGTTATGCAGGATACACATTAACCTACCCCGATGGAGGTGTTAACAATACAAGGACAGCCATCCCAACTTTTCCATTCTTAAGCATGACACAGGAAAGCCTTACAATCGAATTACTTTGTTTCTGGTGGAGAGGGAACTCTTGACTGAAATGAAAGAAAGCGACCACGACTCAGAATCTGACTCTGACATAAGAGGTACCAACTACATCTACATTAAGCAGGCCCACATGTACATCAACATCCACTTCCCCAAGTGTACACGCGGTAAATAAAATGTAAATAAAATGAAATAATGGCGACCACGCGGTTCTTACTCCCGCTCGCTCTGGTGTTTCTAGTCCTCATCCTCAGGCAGAAAGGGACTAGCAGTATTGGATACCAGTACATAAACAGTCAAGGAGTTAAGGAGTTCAGGTTTTGTGCTCCTGTAGACCCGAAAGCAACTGTAGCCCTTGGAAGCGAAACTTTGCATCGCAATATCACACTAGCGAACAAACAGAACAGGCTACAATTACGCTCAAGCACTTCTTTCTTAATTCACATCCTTCTTCTACTTGGAGGCGACATAGAATTAAATCCTGGAGATAAACTTAATCATCCTTGCGGGATATGCTCCGAACCAGCGAGACCTGACCAAGAGGGAAACCAATGCAATCAGTGTTACTGGTAGTTCGATAAGAACACAGGGTGTTGCGAAATGTCATCTGAAATGTACAACATTCTGTCGATCTCTCCGTGTGTGTGGTTGTGCCCACATTGCAATGAACCTAGTCAGTCAAATTCATTTCTTCACGATTCCCTTGATTCGCTATACTCAGTGAACTTTTTTGACCCTCTTTCCGCGAGCGAGGGTCAAAATTTGCCGCGAAATTTAAATCAAGACCGACACGGGCGTCTTACAAGAAGTAAACAAAGACAACCCAAGCGGAACAACATGAAATGTCTATTGATTGACTGCCGCAGCGTGAAGAACAAAGTGGCTGACATCGCAGCGATTACAGATGAACATAAACTTGATATTATATTGGGAAATGAATCCTGGCTAACCTCAGATATCGGAAATAACGAAATATTCCCAATCGACTACAACGTCTTCAGGAAGGTTAAAATTACAGTCACGGCGGCGGCGTCTTTCAAGCGGTGAAGAAAGATACTATTAAAATACTGACTGTGAAATTATTTGAATTCAATGTCAACTTACTGGAAAGAAATCTAGATGCATACTCTTTGGATCATATTATCGGCCTGACGCATCCGACACGAAAAGTCTCGAGGAACTAGAAGCTTCACTTCTAAAGACTGGCGACAATATCCACAAAGACAATGTTATTATTGCAGGACATTTCAATCCGCCTGACATCGACTGGCAAAATCCTGATGTTTCAAACAGATTGGTCGAATTAATTGACGATCACGATTTTTCCCAG